>CM062293.1:407631715-407891403 GCA_031216915.1 Pictodentalium vernedei | reverse complement strand
GTGTACCGAATATGAAAGCATTCTGACTGTTGGATCTGAAGAGAAATTGTTAAGAAATTTCTTCGAATTGCACTAAGTTCAAATTTGGGCTACCATAGCAAGCCCAAATATTAACCTACGGATCCGATTTGAACAAACTTGAATCTGACCCCCCTAGAGATGTTGTATACCAAATGTGAAAGCATTCTGACAAGTGAATCTGAAGAAGATTTTTGAAGAAATTCCCTCATATTGTACCAAGTTAAATTTCATGTTCCCATATGGAGCCCAAATATTAACCTAGGCGTCACGCGTGTGAATTGAACAACCTGGAATCTGACCCCCCCCCCCCCCCCCCCCCCTCCGAGATGTGTACCAAATATAAAAGCATTCTGACTGGTGGATCTTAAGATTTTTAAAGAAATTTCCTCGTATTGCACTAAGTAAAAATTTAGGCTACCATAGTGAGCCCAAATATATTACCTAGGGATCTGATTTGAACAAACTTGAATCTCACCCCCATAGAGATGTTGCATACCAAATATCAAAGCATTCTGACTGGTGGATCTGAAGATTTTTTTTAAATTACCCTCCACATTGAACAAAGATAAAATTTGGGCTTCCGTAGGAACCCCAAATATTAACCTAGGGATTTGGTTTGAACAATCTAGAATCTGACCCTCATAACCATGATGTCTACCAAACATTAAAAGATTCTGACTGGCGGTTCTGAAGAAGATTTTAAAGAATATTCCTCATATTACACTATGTTAAAACTTCGGGCTCTTGTGAGAGCCCAAATATGAACCAATGAGCTTTATTTCAACAAATTTTTATCTGCCTGACTTCCCCCCCCCCCCCCCCCCCCCCCCCCCTATGAATTCTGTATACCAAATATCAAAAGATTCTGATGATTGGTTCTGGAGAAAAGATTTTTTAAATTTTTGCAAATATGCCGACTCGGCATTTTTTCGATGCCCATTACAGAACACCATAACATGACTGATGGCAATTTTTTTTTTACCATTCAATTCTACTGGTCCTAAGGATACTTCATACCAAATAACAGCTCTGTTCCGTGGGATTTGGGAAATGTGGGCGTTTGAAAATATTTCTATTTTTAGCTCCAATGGGGATGCGGGAATATTTATTTTTGCATGGGTCAAGTACTTATGACCCAATACTACCTACCACAAACCAAATTTGGTTCATACTGGACCATCAGTTCAGAAAATAGAAATTTTGGGTGGGGTCAAAAATCTTACCCCTCCTATTACAAAGTCAAATATTACTTCACGAACTTCGTTTGAACAAACTAGCAAATATCGAGTCATTGTACACACTGGTTCTTAAAAAGATTTTAAAAATATTTTGGAGCATTTTCCCCCACTCTCTCCCTATGGGGCTAGGCATGTTGAGTTGAACAAAAATGAAATGCCCCTTTGGGACATCACTCACACAAACTTTCACTTGAATTGGCCCAGTGGCTTTGGAGGAGAAGACCAAAACATGGTGTTGACGGACGATGGACAGGGAGCGATGAGATTAGCTCAGCTTGACTTTGTCAAGATGAGCTAAAAACTGATTGGACCTAATTTCAGTACAAGATGGCCCCTGGCAGCCATCTTAAATTTTGGACCGCACCCAGAAACACTCGTTCTCATCTCAAAGTGATAACAAAGGTACCCAAGAAGTTTTGTGAAGATCAGTTCATAAATACAGACTCTAGCTCAAGCCGTATTGACATGTGCACTTACTGTGTGTGTACAAGTGGCACTGAATAAATCAAAATTCATCTGATTTGCGTAATTTTTGCACAAGAAAAAAACCTGTATTATATGTAATTTATTCCATGTTACAAAACATTCATACAGAAATTTATTCAAATCAGAACCTTCATACAAAAGTCCTGTACAAAAAAAAACTGATTGCACCAATTTTGGTACAAAATGGCCACCGGCAGCCATCTTGAATTTCGGATTGTACCCAAAAACACCCGTTCTCGTCTCAAGGTGATAAAGGTGCCCAAGAAATTTCATAAAGATCGGTTCATAAATACGGCCTCTAGCCCGATCCGTATTGGCATTTGCAGTGCTGAAAGTAACATTAAATAGATCAAAGTTAGTCTAATTAGCATAATTTATGCACAAGGAAAAAACCCGTATTATATGTGATGTATCCCATGGTACTAAACATTCACACAGAAAATTATTCAAATCAGAACTTTCATATGGAAGTCCTGCTCAAAAATCTGATTGCACATAATTTTGTACAAAATGGCTGCCAGCGGCCATCTAGAATTTCAGACCGTACCCCAAAACACTCGATCTCGCCCCACGTGATAAAAAAGGTACCCAGGAAGTTTCGTAAAGATCGGTTCATAAATACGGCCTCTAGCCCGTGCCGTGTGTACAGCACGACAGACAGACAGACTACGGACCATGGCAATACCTCAAATTTGGCTTTGCCAAAGTTGAGCTAAAAATGAAAATATCTGAAAAGAAAATAGGAAGAGCACATCTTCAATGTATGTACATTGTAAGAATGTCAAGAGATTCAATGAAATCCTTTCACTGGTTTAGGAGGAGTTGCGGATAGCAGATGTGTACCCAACTTAAGCGTAAGGGACGTACAGACGGACCAAGTGAACACTATATACGACTCACTTTTCAAGTGGGTGGTATAAATATGGAGGATCTTAGGCAAAACTGACCAAGGGGAAAAGATCCCCTCGCCCCAAGAGCGGAATCCCTGATATTACATTACAGGGTTCCCCCAGAATATTGAAAACAAAATTCAAGGACTTTTAAGGACCTTTTTGAAAATTCAAGGATATTCAATGACCGTCTCGAGGCCGAAACGTCCCAATGGCAATACCCCCTTTACAATAAGTAGTCAATTGTACATCGGTTCACAAGTTGTGAACAGAGGTAAAATTTACTACTTATTGTTTGTCAAGCAAACATGTGCGCACGTTTTCATCACTGTGGCAACTGTTTCATCTGCTATGAAAGCCCTCATTTCAGTCCCATCTGTATCCACCAAAGATCGGGCAAGTGCGAATGGTTTCATGTTTGGGTTTTTTTTCAAAGTATTGTTTGGCATATAAATTTGTTTGCGAAGTGCACAATTCAATAAAATCATGGTCATAAAATTTACTGAAAATGTCCAACTCACACTCGTTGCCATCCACAGAAAACTGAATGCCCGTGGGCTCGTCAAATGTTTTTAACCATGGGTGGTGAACGAATCCCCCCAAATTCAATGTTTTGTCAACATGAACACACGTGCTTGATTGATCAGCTGATTCGCCGGCATTTACATTTTCTTCCAAATTGCTTTCACACAACTCGAATTCGTCTTGAGTCTTCATTGATATTTCTTATGAAAGAATATCCAGGAAAACCGTCCTCATCCGAATCCTCAATGTCCTAGAAAGTTGATAAATTATTTTCAATTGATGACACCATTTTCCAAACAAAGTCGAACTGGGATGTTTTGTCCCCGTCGGACAAAGTATTGGAAAACGTGCATTACTTTATATGGAAACTCATGACGATTCCGGTGGAAATCAAAAGGTTTTCATTGGTTGTTAAACTTAATTCCACCAGGGAAGCCCCCCCTCTGTACTTATAAACATGAGCCGACCGAGTGCCAAGAGTTAATATTAATAACACCGACTTGTTTGGACTTGTCAAATAATTTATACGTTCCTTTTCGGACCTTTGCTTGTGATAAATCGGCAATCAAATTCAAGGACCTTTTACGGATATACCTCATTTTCAAGGACTTTCAAGGCCTTGAAAATAGCGTTTCAAATTCAAGGACATTCCAGATTTTCAAGGACCCGCGGTTACCCTGCATTATTTTTGGAATCTCTTGAAGTGCAATCACCGAAAAAATATGCTGGTGGAAACTGAAAACGGCCAAGAGTACATAGGGGAGAGGTAAATTTCAGTGCTGGGTAATACCACCCAGGGCCTCCCTGTGCGAGCATATCCTTGTGTCGAGGTATAAAAACACTAATAGTGAGAATACAGTATTGTATAGGATTTTCTAGGCAACATACAGATTGCAAAAAGTCTACACAAATCAACAAGACACCAACCTGAGCTGTGAAGTCCTTTGCAGACTTTGCAACATCATTTTTGCTGACACTAATAGTGAGAATACAGTATTGTATAGGATTTTCTAGGCAACATACAGATTGCAAAAAGTCTACACAAATCAACAAGACACCAACCTGAGCTGTGAAGTCCTTTGCAGACTTTGCAACATCATTTTTGCTGTCACTGGCAACATAACCTCTCTTGATTTCTTTGACTGAAACGTTCTTGACATTGAAGCCAACATTGTCACCTGGAAGAGCTTCAACTAAAGCTTCATGGTGCATCTCGACTGATTTGACCTACAAAATAAGTTTTACAGAAATAATTACAGAGAAAGCATCTTGTCAAAATTTGAATTTATCGGTTAGTAAGTATGTTCATTTTATACACTGATGTGACTACACTCATGTAAAATAACTAAAACCAAGCTCTGTCACGTTATAACCATTGTTTGTTCTGTAGAAATGTTTTTAATGGCATTTAAATTCTTAGAATTTACATGAAATGGTCAGAGATCATTTTCAGGTAAATTTATAGATTTATTGGTGTTTAAGGTCACATATCCGAACACGTAGTTATTCATGACGGCAAGTATATCAAGGCAAGCCAATCTTTTATACCCATGTTGCACATTTGAGAGGAAATTCCACGAAAAGCATTGGTTACGAGGTCCTATTTTACCAGTGAAATGGTTTGTTTACTACAGTACCACAAGCACTGCTTCACTTGCCAGGGTTCCAATGGGTGATTTTAAGAATTTGTAATGTGAATGAAGTACTCTTCTTGAAGACCCATCGACTTTTCACAATTTTTAGTCAAAAGCGATCCAATCATGTGCCCTGCAGGGCGTGCCAAAGGAATATATTCATGCATAACATAACTAAAGTTCAAAGGTCGTTGCCAAACACATGCTTGTCATTTTGAAAATTGCAAGAGGGCCATTTTGGGTTCACCTAAAATGACCCCAGGAGGGTCATTTATGATATGCAGGGGTCATTTTGTTTCAGCCTGCTAGGTAGACAACTAATATCATTTTAAGGTACAGTACGTGTCGAGTGGATTGTAACTAAATCACCCACGGAATGAAGTTATCACCCAAACTTTCAAATTTTATACATATGGACAAAAAATAAGCAATGTTTCAGCCAATGGACCTCCAGATTTAACCCGGAAGTCCATTGGTTGAAAATTTGCCTGTGCTTGTGCTTTGCAACAAATTTGCGATTATTGCTAGGGTGGAATCTCCACTCTGCGTGTGATTTAGTGATAATACACTCTCTGCGTACTTTACATGGTTTGTGTAAATATGATGTACGTCATCACGTAATGTATATTTGGAAAGTTACTTACTGCCTCTGGGCGACTGCGTTGATGATAGACTACAAAATCGACACAAACACTGCTTTTGTTACATGTACCTCCTTCAATCGTGACAATTGCAGTTTTAGACGGCCGATTTTGAGATGCCTTTGAATGAATTAATGGACTCCAGAAATCGGGGTTAGATGGACATTTATTTATTGGTGTTCAACAAGGTCACATACTTGTGCACAATGGCTAATCATGACCATGACAGTTCTACAGGTGGAGGAAGTCGGATTACCCGGGGAGAACTACCGAGCAGCTGCCAGCTCCCCAAAATCGTAACTCCGCACTGCAGCACAGGCAGGGTAAGATTCGTTGAAAACATGCGCACCATCGACGTGCAGCTCTGCTTATTACAGGGCGTCATCACACAATCGGAGTTAAGTGCCTTGCCCAAGGACACAACACAGTCCGAATCGATCGCCGAGACGGTAACCCATCCGAGGACTAACCAGGCTAGACGTTTCTCAACTTCGGTGATCCGACGAGAACAGGTTACCAGGTGGACGTTTACAGTCCACAGAATTTTGAACTCAGGCAGGCGACTGCGGCCTGGGGCAATCTCCCGCCTCAAAATGACAAGCCTGCCATCAACAACATTTTTTTGACAGAATTGAAAAGAATATCGAAAGCACCCATTTCGAGAGGACATCCCCAAACAGGCATACCAAAGGGAAAGAGATTGGTGCACAACTACACGAAGTTCATCAAACTGAATTGCCAGCGGCAACATTTTTTGAGAGAAATTGAATAAAATAGATAGCTCCCATCTTGAGGTAACCCCAAACAAACACACCAAGTTTCAAACCATTCTGATTATAAATGTGCCCTGTAGGGCGTGCCAAAGAAATATATTGAGGTCTGACTTAACCAAGTTCCATGAATGTTGCCAGTAGCATTTTTTGATGGAAATGAAAGAAAATCGATAGCTCCCATCTCCAAATAAGCATACCAAGTTTCTAAGTGGTCCGGTCAATAATGTGTACTGCAGCTTGTGCCAAAGGGAAATACTGATGCATAATTGCACTAAGTTCATCAAAAGTCGTTGCTAAATAAATGAAAATCGATAGCTTCCATCTAGAGGCAACACCAAACAAGCATACAAAGTTTCAAAACCAATCTGCCAATAAATGTGCCCTGTAGGGCATGCCAAGAAATATATTGATGCTTGACTAAAGTTCAAAGGTTGTTGTTGCCAGTGGCAACATTTTTTGACGGAAATGAAGAAAGTCGATAGCTCCTATCTGGAGCTCACCCCAAACAAGCATACCAAGTTTCAAAGCGATCCGATAATAAATGTGCCCTGTAGGTGTGCCAAAGGGAAATATTGAGGGAAAATTCTGATGTATAACTGCACTAAGTTCAAAGGTCATTGCCAGCGGCAACATTTGACAGAAATGGGAAGAAAATCGATGGCTCCCATCTAGAGATCACCCCAAACAAGCATGCCAGGTTTCAAAGCAATCCGATCCTAAATGTGCCCTGTAGGGTGTGCCAAAGGGAAATATTGAGGTCTGACTAAAGTGAGTTAAGAACGTTAGCCGCGGCAACATTTTTGACGGAAATTGAAGAAAATCGACAACTCCCATCTAGATATCACCAAACAAACATACCAACTTTCAAAACGATCTTATCATAAAAGCAACCTGCGAGGTGTGCCAAAGGAAATTTTGGACGTACGTTCGTACACCCAGACGTATGTATGTACGTACGCCGATGGACGAGAAGTGATGGCAATAGCTCAGCTTGACTTTGTCAAGTTGAGCTAAAAATTACATCAGCTGTCAATTTTGGCAGAATTGCCATTTTTGCCGATAGCGATAACCGCCAGACAACGCATTTATCAGCATATACAGATAATCGGCTCATGATAAAGGTTTACAGTAATGTGTCAGTGACACAAATGGTGGGCTGCTCTATTGAAGAGTGGTTGGCAAATAGTGTTCAAACGATAGTTGCCAAGCATTTTTGTGACGATTCATTAACCACATTTTATCATCTTCTGCAATTGTTAATGTAAAACGATGCTAATGATACAATGTGTATTCTCAATTTCTGACGCCCCTTGACTGGATATACAAGTTAAACGACATGTAAAGCTAACAACTGAGTATACTTGCGGCAATCGCCCGTTCTTACAAAAAACAGGAGGCCCCAGGGGGCCTGAGGGCGCACACCTGACATGGTAGCCTAAATATCAACCCAGAGAATTGATTTCTGCAAGTTGCATCTGCTCCTCCTAATAAAAGCTGAAACCAAATATCCAAATATTCTGACCAGTGGATCTAAAAAAAGATTTTAAAGAATATTCCTCATATTGAACTAAGTCATAATTCGGGCTCCCACAGGGAGCCCATATATAAACCCAGGGACTTGGCTTTAACAAATCTGAAACTCACACCCCTAAGGATTTGGCACACCAATTATCAAAACATTCCGACTGCTGGATCTGAAGAAGATGATTTTTAAAGAAAATTCCTCATTTTGAACCAAGTTACAATTCGAGCTCCCACAATCAGCCCAAATATGGACCTAGGGACATGGCATGAACAAACTTGAATCTTACCCCCCTAAGGATGCTGCATAAAAAATATCAAAAGCATTCATCTGCTGGATCTGAAGATTTTTAAAGAAAGTTCCTCATTTTGAACTAAGTTGTCATTCAGGCTCCCATAGTGAGCCCAAATATGAACCAAGGGACTTGGCTTGAACAAACTCAAATCTCAGCCCCCTAAGGTTGCTCCATGCCAAATATCAAAACATTCCAACTGCTGAATCTGAAGATTTTTAAAGAAAAATTCCTCATCTAGAGCCCAAATATAGACCCATGGACTTGGCTTTAACAAACCTGAATCCCCCCTGCCCCCCAAGGATGCTACTCACCACATATCAAACCATTCCGACTGCTGGATCTGAAGAAGATTTTTTAAGAAAATTCCTCATTTCAAACAGTTACAATTCAAGCTCCCACAGTGAGCCCAAATATGGACCTAGGGACATGGCTTGAACAAACTTTAATCTCACCCCCCTAAGGATGCTGCATACCAAATATCACAAGATTCTGCCTGCTGGATCTTGAGAAGATTTTCAAAGAAATTTGCCTGAAATGCACTAAGTTCAAATTTGGGCTCTTATACTCAGCCCAAATATGAACCCAGGGGGTCGATTTGAACAAACTTGAATCAGATCCACCCTACAATGTTGCATACCAAATATCAAAAGATTCTGCCTGCTGGATCTGGAGAAGAAGACTTTTTAATGTTTTTCCCATTGCCTACAGTGTTAAAAAGTGCTGACTCAGTACTTTTTCAAAGTCCCGAAACTGTACCCTATGATAAAACCGATAGCAATTTTTTTTACCAATTCTTTCTGTTGGTCCTAAGGAAGCTTCACACCAAATAAAAATTTTTGGTGCCGTGCTGTTTTGGAGATATGGGCGTTTTTAATTTTTTTCTATTTTTAGCTCCTGCGGTTCCCATGGGGCTACAGGGAAAAAAAATCGGCATAAATTAGGTACTTATGACCCAATAAGCCCTCACATAAAATTTGGTTCAAATCAGCCTCTCGGTTTGGAAAATAGAAATTTTGGGCGGGGCAAAAAATTTTGCCCATCCCATAACGACGCCAAGTATAGCCCCACAAACTTCTCTTGAACAAATCTTGAGTCTACACCTCAAAAGGAAGCTGCACACCAAATATCACGTCTCTGCTACTGCTGGTTCATGAGAAGATTTTTTAAGATTTCAGCACACTTTTTGGGTGTTGCCCTACCCACAGGCGAGGCAACTTGATTTGAACAAAATCAAATTGCGATGTCAAACTATTATCTCAAATATCAATTAAATTGGTTCAGTGGTTTGGGAGGAGAAGATGCAAACACCATGTTCACGGACGACGGACACCGGACGACAGACGGTGAGTGATCACTATAGCTCTCCTGACTGAAAGTCAGGTGAGCTAAAAAGTGATGGTTGCACCGCATTGACTCTGGTTGCAGTAAAGTCACCAATCACACGAACTTGGGCATTTTACTGTGACCGGAGTAAAAAAAAGTTTAACACTGAAATATGTTCTATTTAATCTAGTTCTTCAAAGCCTCAACTCTTCTAGTAGTGAACGGTTTTACAATCAGAATCTGCAAGGGAATTGACAGATTGTGAGCTAAACAAGCCAAGACCAATACCGGGTCTGGACCTGTGTCGCTGCATGCAATTAAATCGGCAAACAGGAAGTGGCTGCACGGCAGATCTGAAAATTGCATACACGATACAACTGATCATTATCAAGCTCCAGATGAAATATAAAATCAATCCCTTGCATAGAAGCTGAGAAAAGTTTGACGAAAAATTTCAATGTTCAGTGGGTACAGTAAAATTTCAAAGTATCGGCAAACAGGAAGTGGCTGCACAGCAGATCTGAAAATTGCCTACACGATACAACTCATCATTATGAAGCAGCAGACCAAATATAAAATCATTCCCTTTCATAGAAGCCAAGAAAACTGACGGAAAAAGTGTTTCGGACGGGCTGACTGAGTCCAGCGGTTACTAGACCTGCTCTGCCGCTGGGGACGCAGGTAAAAATTAAAGTGTCAACGACACTGTAGCTCAACATGTGTAAGACATGTACATGTATGTGACACAGCAAAGACAAAACATCAAGTAATTCTTTATATTTATTGGTGTTTAAGGTCACATACTTATGCACAATGGCTACTCGTGACCGCGACAGTTTTACGGGAGGAGGAAGCCGGAGTACCCGGAGAGAACCACCAGGCATCGATGAGCAGCTGCCAGCTCAACATTCTCTGTTCAAGCGCCGCTCAAGCAGGGTAACAGCGGTTGAAGACATGTGCACCATCGACGTGCAGTGCGCCCTAGTGCACAGCGTCATCGTGCCCCTATGTAGGCAACCAGGATAAAGTGTCTTTCCCAAGGACAATGTGGTTTGTCTCAGACGAGGACCGCACTCTGGACCTCAAGCATAGAAGTCAAACAGTATACCACTGAGCCACCGCACTCCCCATCTAGGTAATGACCTGATAACAAAGGTACATAAAAAGTATTGTAATGGTCTGTACATAAATGCTGAACGTTGCCTGTAACAAATGTATAGGTAAGTATCGAAAAGGTGGGCGACAGATGCTAAACTAGGAAAGAAATCTTGAGTCCAGGAGTGGGTCTGACTGAACCCCAAAATATTTGTTCTCATAGGGTTCCTGTCCCAAGGTGATAAAGGTACCAAAGACGTTTCGTGAAGATTGGTTCATAAATACAGCCCCCAGCTCGAGCCGTATTGACATGTGTAATAATTACTGTGTGCAAGTAGCACTGAAAAAATCTAAGTTCATCTAATTTGCATAATTTCTGCATGAGAAAAAAACCTGTATTATATGCGATGTATCCCATGGTACTAAACATTCACACAATTATTCAAATCAGCGCTTTCATATGAAGTTCTGCGCAAAAATCTGATTGGACCTAATTTTGTACAAAATGGCTGCCAGCGGCCATCTTGAATTACAGACCGGACCCAAAAACACTTATTTATTGTTGTTTATGGTCACATACTTCTGCACAATGGCTAATCATGACCAAAACATGGAGATAAAGTCAAGGTCAATCGTTTATACCTCTTGTTTCCTATTTTCGAGGACTCGCACCCCAAGCATTAGTGACTGGGTCCTATTTTACCAGTGAAACAGAGCTTGTTTACCACAGTAAACAAGCACTGCTTCACTTCCCGGGGTTCCCAGAACAAAATGCAAACTTCATCTGTAGGCTACCATGTTAGACACACATACCAAAAATAGGCCACCATGTTAGACACATACCAAAAATCAGCTCAATATCTGGAAGCAGGTCGAGAAAAAGCCCGGAAAACTAATTTTGATGAATTTTTCCGAGTTCAAGGGCCGTAAATTTTGTAAAAATCAGTGGAGCGGAACAAAATGCAAACTTGATCTGTAGGCCACCATGTTAGACTCGCATACCACAAATCAGCTCAAAATCTGGAAGCGTGTAGAAAAAAGTCTGGAAGACAAGTAGGACAGACTGACGGACGGACGGACCAGTCAAAAACATACCCCTGCAACTTCGTTGCGTGGGGTATAATAATTTACTTGTTATATTTTCAGATGGACTCACACGGACGGACTCATGTAATCCAGTATAACCCAATCTTCGAAAGTGGGGGTATAAATACGGCCTCCAGCCTGAGCCGTGTTGATGGCGCGACAGACGGAAAGGCCAGACAATACCTCAAATTTGGCTTCGCCAAAGTTGAGCTAAAAACCAGAGGCTCTACAGAGCCTGTAATCGCTCACCTCGGACTGCATATGATAGAAGTGTCAATGACACTGTAGCTCAACTTTGAATATGACAATATGACAGGAATTAGTAGTTGTTGTGACCAGGTCAACAACAATGAATATGACAGGAATCAGTATCTGTTGTGACCCAAGTCAACAATAATGAATAAGAGAAAAAGGAGTTTTGTTGTGACATGTTATACAGCCCCCCCCCCCCCCCATGATTGATATACCGGTATCCTTAGTTGGTGGTTATTCGAGATTGATATTTTTTGCATTTTCTGACTGGTCTGACTCATTTGCACCGAGTGACCTTTGTTTACATCTTTGTTACACTAATCTATTTTTAAAGCATTGTACATATAGCTGTTTAATTGTTTAAGTAGGTCAAGGACCTTGTTTACATGAATTATGACAGAATCACATAAGAAATAGAACTTTGCAGAAACTTCCTCTTCTGGGACATTCTATCTGGTTACTATATAAAGGTTTGTCAACAATTAAAAAAAAACCTCATTTTTAGAAAGCCATTTCAGAAGAACTTATTTTCACAGCAGTTGTTTCCATTGGAAATTGTTCTAGGACAGTGCATTTATTTTAGAAGCAGTGCTTCTTTGCGAATTTGGAAGATGGATTCCAAAAGAAAATTTGTAGAGAATCTATTCGTCTTGGAAAAGAGAATTCATACTTTTGTGAAACAGAATAACATTATTGTGAAAAGCCAAGATTCCACTGGATTATACGGAAATTACCTGTGGTGCCAATACTTCTTGGATTTTTACTCCATTTGAATTTTGCAGAGCATTTTATTATATTTTATTGGAGACGAATGAAATTTCGATGTGAAAATTTTATTACAAATCTACAGGATACTGTTCCTGAAGACACATTCTTGGATTTAATACCACCAGCTGGAAAATTTCTTCACGAGATACTTCACCACTGGATTTTGTCTAACTGTACTTTGGACAAATTCTTTGACAAGTACCACTGTTTTTATTTTCTGTAAATCAATTAGTATAAAAGATCTTTGTATCTTTTTTTATATTAATTTTTTTAAAATTAAATTTCAGAATAGTTAAATTCCGAGTTATTGTTGCCGATTCTCATTTCTTTCTGTTACCAACATCAATATTTCCATACCGTAACACCACATCAACCATAGTAAATCAATTACAAGGTGATTGCAGTGGTCTAAAGAATAGGACACAAGTATTAAATGTGATGCATCCCACGTTAGTAAACATTCAAACTAAAATTTATTGAAATCGGAGCTTTCATATAGAAGTTCAGAGCAAAAAACTGATTGCACAAAATTTTGTACGAAATGGCTGCTGGTGGCCATCTTGAATTTTGGACCGGACACCAAAACACTCGTTCTCATCCCACGGTGATAACAAAGGTACCCAAGAAGTTTCCCAAAGATCGGTTCACAAATACGGCCTTTAGCCCAGGCCGTATTGGCATTTGCAGTTACAGTGCTGAAAGTAACATTAAATAGATCAATGTTATTCTCATTGGCATAATTTATGCACGAGAAAAAAACCTGTATTATATGGGATGTATCCCATGGTACTAAACATTCACACAAAAAATTATTCAAATCAGCGCTTTCATATGGAAGTTCTGCGCAAAAATCTGATTGCAACTAATTTTGTACAAAATGGCTGCCAGCGGCCATCTTGAATTTCAGACTGGACCCCAAAATACTCGTTCTCACCACACAGTGATAACGAAAGTTTCGTAAAGATCGGTTCATAAATACGGCCTCTAACCAGGGCAGTGTTGACAGTGCGATGGACAGACCATGACAATACCTCAAAGTTTGGCTAACGAGTAAGTTGCAGAACTTCAGACAATGCCTACCAACTCTGGTTCACATTGGTTCAGTACTTTCAGTGAAGATGAAAATGTGATTTCCTATAGGGTTTCTATAAGCCACAATTGCAGCCATAATTGCAAACCAATGAAGATTAAATGATCATTGGTAGAGGGTGTTAGTTATCAATCACACTAAGTTTTCAAACCATTTGGACTTGTGGTTTCAAAGATTTTCTTGAAAATGCACATTTATGAATTGTTTCAACAAAAAAAAGCAGTAAAAGGTTAAATATTTTGAAAATTACAATTTTATCAGACGGTATTCTCTTTCAAAATAGCTTTGGATAGGTAAAGGGTTACAGGAAACACATTTTACTCCAATTTTGTCAAATCTTAAGATATACAATAATTACTGTCATCTGAGCTGACATGATTGCAAGAGAATATAAACAAAACTTCCCTGGTTTTCCAAACACCCGTCATCAATCAGTATTTTCTGACAAGTACCATGAGACAAATGATACATGTATCAACTATTTTCTAACAAGTAACGAGACAAATGATACATTATCAACCTACATTTGCAATGGTTTACAGTACAATTCAAAATATGTTGTAGGATAATCCTTTCAACTATTTATCTTTTCTTTTCCTACACTGGTAAGACCAGAAGCAGATATTTCCTAGAAAGCTCTCACTGAAAGCTTTCCAGAAAATGTCAGATTCTGATCTTGTCAGGGCAGGAGCAGTAGTTTAGTTAGTTTATTGCAGTAATGCTACAACTTATTTTGACTTGTACTGTATACCAGACATGGGGTCAAATACTTTGGAAAAAGTATTCAAATGCAAATGCAAGTACTTTTCAAATGCAAATGTAGCTGAAATTGTTTAAATGGAAATGTAAATGCAAATGCATTTGAAAATCAATTCAAATACTTTTCAAATACTTTCAAATACATTCAGAGGAAGAAGACTTGAATATTGTTGCAAGCATAATAAAGTGTATGGACTAAGTGTTGAATGAATAAATTAATAGGTTTTTATCTCGAGTAATAACAAGGGTCCTAATCTATAATCCCCTCTAAAAACCCAAAAGCTTAGAATGGTCTTTTGACTGATCAAAAAATTTTGTTTGTTCAGTTACAGAAAATAATATTCAATTTCTTCTGCTTGGCATATAATTTCTCTTGTAGCTGTGCTGTATAATTTTTTCACCCAGTGTTGAATGAGTGTTCCTTAATCCACTTTCCACCTGTGTTATGCCCTAGACTGTATTCTGATGAAAAAAATATGCTACTTCAGTTGATTCAAAGACTAAGTGGATGGTCATTTATTACACCATGCTGTGTCTCTTGTCACAGTTTGTATGAACACACTCTATCAGCACAGTAATCTTCCAAGTTCAAGATTTCTTTAGACTGGACAAACAAATTAAGAAGGAATTCCCTTTCCAGCCAACTGTGTAAAACAAGATATAATTAATCTGTTGAGTAACAAATGCAAAGTTCAATTTATGGAGTTAAGACGAAAGTATTTGAAATGTATTTGGAAAGTATTTGAAAAAGTATTTGAAATGTATTTGGAAAGTATTTGAAATTTCAAATACTTTTTCTTTCAAATGCAAATGCAAATACTTGCTTCTAAAATATTCAAATGCAAATACTTGAAATCACGCATTTAAATGCAAATGCATTTGACCCCAAGTCTGCTGTATACACAATATTTTGGGTTTTTTTTTACCCAGTTCTAGGTGGAGAAAACTGGAACCAACCCTTGCCAGATTCTCAAAAAAGTATTTTGCTGACAGTACCCATCTTCGTGCAGAGGAGAGGCATTTGGGTTAAGCATAATATAGCCTCTGGTGGCCACATCTTTCCATCCTCTCCAACTGTTCCTGCCAAATTTGGTTCACATCGGCTCGGTAGTTCCAGAGAAGATGAAAAGGTGATTTCACATAGGGTTTCTTTTGTAACTATAAGCTGCAATTGCAGCCATGTTTGTGAACCAATCAACATTAAATCAGGAGCGTTGGTAGAGAGGGGTCCCAGTCATCATTTCTGTTCAGTTTCATAACATTTGGCCTGGCAGTTTCAGAGATTTTTGAAAATCCAACCAGAATCAAAGAATGCCTCTGGGAGCTATGTTTTTCATCTGACGGGAACAAAATGAGGATCGTTTGTAGAGGACCTCCCATAGACCATTCCTCTCAAGGTTGGTTCACATCGGCTCAGCGGTTACAAAGATGAAAATGTGAAGTTTACAGACGCCAGGAGCCAGCAAAGTGACGAGAAAAGCTCACATGGTCTTTTGCAAGGTGAGCTAAAAACGGTAATCGGTCAGCAGCTATTTTTTGTAATCGGTTAACACTATTGGTGAATTGGGGTATTGGCATTATTTGACTGTGGGTGCAGGGGGTATAGCAACTTTGTGTTTTTATGTCCAGCAGAGGATTATCAGAGATACTAACCTCAGTTGTTAACATTACTGGAGCGAATGTTACAACCATACCAGGCTTGAGAATACCAGTTTCTACTCGGCCAACAGGCACTGTTCCAATACCTGAATAAAAATGGAATAGTGTAAGAAAACATGACACTAAATCGACTTACATACCTGGACAAACAATTGTCTCGATTCATGTATCGGTCCCTATACACAACTTTTCAACTCATCCTGGTTCTATTGAAAATGTGTGAATTGCATATTGAAAATGTGTGAATTGCATATCACACCCCCCCCCCCCCCCCCCCCTCCTCATTTTGTTGTTCGGAAACAAAATGGAGTCTCAAAAGGTTTAAATATAAAATATCTTTCATCCCATCCCCTGCTCCCCATTGTTTGACTTTACAGTCTAGCAGACATCAAAATCACAGGTGCAAAGGTTCCCATGCTGGATAATCTAAATGTTAAAAAAAAAAAAAAAAAGAGGCCCCCAAGGGGCCCGAGAGCGTTCATCTGACACAAACAACAGGGGGTCCTGATCTGAATAAACTTGCCTCTGCCCCATTAGTCCTTTACTTAACATGAAAGGCTGACAACACTTGCAAATAAAATTCTGGAATAACTCTATTTTTGCATCAAAAACATACTTATGCCCCTTACTGGAACGAGCTTGTTCCAATGAGGGGTCATTAGCTATGTTTTAGAGACAAAAAGTGAAAAAAAAAATAAGCATTGACTTCAGACTTATTTAAAACACGAGGCCCCACAGGGCCTGAAGCGCTCATCTTGTACAGAACACAATTTGAACAGAGTCCAAGAATGAGTCTACATTAAGCAAGCCATCTCCATAGGCTACACTGTCAATCCTTGAGTCCCTCAGGAGTGACAAAAATAATCTGGGCATCATGCCTTTTCTTCAGTTGATCGTAAGTAAAATGTAGAGCTCCCCTATGAAGCCCCTTGATACAACCTATGTGGATTAATCTTAGTACCTCTAGAGGGTACTGAATACAAAATTTTTAATTCTTCAGCAAAATGGCCAATTCCGGCTCCCATAGAGAACCCAAATATTAACCCAGGCTCTTGATTTGAACACAGTTAAATCTGACTTCCCTAGAGATGTTGTGTACCAAATATGAAAGCATTCTGACTGTTGGATCTGAAGAGAAATTGTAAAGAAATTTCTTCGAATTGCACCAAGTTCAAATTTGGTCTACCATAGCGAGCCCAAATATTGACCTATGGATCCGATTTGAACAAACTTGAATCTGACCCCCCTAGAGATGTTGTATACCAAATGTGAAAGCATTCTGACAAGTGAATCTGAAGAAGATTTTTGAAGAAATTCCCTCATATTGTACTGTTAAATTTCATGTTCCCATATGGAGCCCAAATATTAACCTAGGCACTCAAATTGAACAACCTGGAATCTGACCCTCCTAGAGATGTTGTATACCAAATATAAAAGCATTCCGACTGGTGGATCTGAAGAAGATTTTTAAAGAAATTTTCTCATATTGCACTAAGTAAAAATTTGGGCTACCATAGTGAGCCCAAATATATACCTAGGAATTTGATTTGAACAAACTTGAATCTGACCTCCATAGAGATGTTGCATACCAAATATCAAAGCATTCTGACTGATGGATCTGAAGAAGAAGATTTTTTTAAATTACCCTCCATATTGAACAAAGATAAAATTTGGGCTTCCGTAGGAAGACCAAATATTAACCTAGGGACTTGGTTTGAACAATCTAGAATCTGACCCTCATAACAATGTTGTATACCAAATATTAAAAGATTCTGACTGGTGGTTCTGAAGAAGATTTTTAAAAAATATTCCCCATATTACCCCATGTTAAAACTTCGGGCTCCTGTAGACTACAGAGAGCCCAAATATGAACCAATGAGCTTTATTTCAACAAACTTTTATCTGACCCCCCTATGAATGCTGTATACCAAATATCAAAAGATTCTGATGATTGGTTCTGGAGAAAAGATTTTTTAAAATTTTTGCAAATATGCTGACTCGGCATTTTTTCGATGCCCATTACAGAACACCCTAACATAACCGATGGCAATTTTTTTTTACCATTCAATTCTACTGGTCGTAAGGATACTTCATACCAAATAAAAGCTCTCTGTTCCGTGGGGTTTGGGAAATATGGGCGTTTGAAAATATTTCTATTTTTAGCTCCCAGGGTTCCCATGGGGATGCGGGAATTTTTTTTTTGCATGGGTCAAGTACTTATGACCCAATACTACCACAAACCAAATTTGGTTCATACCAGACCATCGGTTCAGAAAATAGAAATTTTGGGCAGGGCCAAAAATCTTACCCCTCCTATTACAAAGCCAAATATTACTTTACGAACTTCGTTTGAACAAACTTGATTCTACACCTCATATGGAAGCTCCATAGCAAATATCAAGTCATTGTACAGACTGGTTCTTGAGAAGATTTTTAAAATATTTTGGCGCATTTTCCCCCACTCTCTCCCTATGGGGCTGGGCATGCCGAGTTGAACAAAAATGAAATGCCCCTTTGGGACCATCACTCACACAAACTTCCACTTGAATTGGCCCATTGGCTTTGGAGCAGAAGATCAAAACATGGTGTTGACGGACGACGGACGGGAAGCGATTAGATTAGATCAGCTTGACTTTGTTGTCAAGATGAGCTAAAAAAAAAAAAAAAAAAAAAAAAACAAAAATAAACTGATATTGTATTTGCATGAAGGGAAATTATCACCATCATCTATTATGCCCCCAATTATATAACCAGTTTGAATAAAGCTGTGATGGGACCTTTTATTCTTTGAATTCGCATGAAAATTCTAAGGAAACAATTTGAAAAATTCAAAAAAGAAATCGATGAATTGAAAAATCTCATCCCTGAATGAAGATTGGATGGTGATACTGTATACCAAATATCAATAAATACTGACTGGTGGATGTAAAGATTTTTAAAGGCTGTTCCTCATACTGAACTAAGTTATAATTTGGTGTCTCACAGTGAACCCAAATATGAACTGACCTGGCTTGAACGAACATGAATCACACCTCCCAAAGGAAGCGCTGTATACCCAGGGTTTCTGCTAGGGGAAAATTTGTGGGTCCAGTAGTTTAAAGAAACGGGCGTATAAAAACACATGCGGTTAAAGATCCAGTTTGTAGGGTGTGCCAATGGAATTGGTGACAATTTATATACCAAATCTTTGTTGGCCGCTGGTGGCCATGTTTTTCCAATGAAATTAGGCAAAATACAATAGCTCCCATCCCACGTATGAAATTTGAAACTGATCAGGCTCGAGATGCAGCCTGTAGGGTGGGCTGAAGAAATTGTGGACGAACAGATGGATGGAATGCGACCCATCCCAATAGCCGAGACGTCAAGTTGAACTAAAAAGACTCTAGCCAACAAAATGATGGCTGCATAAACCTTACAAAGATGTTTATCAGCCTGAACCATATGAGCACTGTGGGGAAGATTGAATGTTCGTTAAAACTCCTAACTTATTGGTGTTTAAGATCTTGTCTGCACAATGGTAACACATGACCACGACATAGGTATAAAGTCAAATCCTCCAGCCAATCATTTATACCCATGTTGCCCATTTTAAAGGAATTTAATCCCAAGTTCCCACAGTTCTTTTTTGTCCATTTTATCATTTGAAAGCTAAGTGATAAGGGTGGTTACCTTTTTTTTTTTTTAAGTGGGACGTTTTGACCAATGCCTGGGAGCATTTTGACGAACGGGTTGGAATGTTTTTACCAAAAATGGGGTCATCTGTGCGAATCGCTCAACAGGTTCCACTGCACTTCCTAAGAAACAGTTAAAGCAACTCAATCTTGAATATAAATGAACATACCACCAATTTTGTAAACATCTTGCAGTGGCAATCGTAAAGGCTTGTCGGTTGGTCTCTGGGGTGGAAGAATTGTATCCAAGGCGTCTTTCATGGTTTTGCCTTTACCAGGTTCTTTTCTCTCAAGATTAAATCCAGTCCACCATTTCATATTCGTGGACTCCTCCAACATATTGTCACCATGCCATCCAGAGATAGGAATAATAGCCACATGTTTTGGATTATAACCAACTTTCTTCAAATATATTTCTATTTCCTTCTTTATTTCATTAAATCTAGCCTGAAAGTTTATAATTTTTAAATTACACATTGTCGTAAACCCTCAAGTCTCCAGATTAATATGTTACTAACAACTTTATGTACATGTACACAGCTACATATGACTTGTCTCCATTAGCACTGAGCATTATGATGGGCTTGTTTTATTTATTTTATCCATCCTAGAAACCTGGGGCCAGGCTTTATCCTAGAAAGATAAAACAAGTACAAACCTGGGGCCAGGTTGTGTTCAATGGTCTCCATTAACACTGAACTTTTTAGGTTGTTCAATGCCAGCAGAGACGTAAAGATGTACCCAGCTGTTTTGGGGCCATTTTCAAATAAAAGTGTCCATGAGACTACACCTGAACCCTTTACCTAACATAACTAGAACTATCACTGAAGGTGATTAATACCCCCGCTTTGGGTTTTTAGAGGAATGCATTTCTGATCCTGTAGGCGAAGGCCATAAGGAAATGTATACAAAGATCATTTTTTGTTGTTGAAATTTGTATTTGCATGTGGCCTTCCACAGAACAGCACTGAATACTTAAAGAGCCCACACATATATGGTTTACATTTGGAAAAACACATTTACAATGTGCAACATGTATTCAAAATCGGTTCATTTATGTAGGAGGAGTTGCACACATTAGAATCTCATTTGAAAACCCATAATAAATCCAAGTTAAAGGGAGATAACCTGGTTAAAATTGTCGCAGATCAAAAATTTGGGAATATGCGTATGTTCACTTAGTTGTGATAATGTTTGAAAGGTTTCGTCAAAATTGATTGATAAATGTAGGAGTTGCACACACAAGAATTTCATGTAGAAACCCATAATAAATCTAAGTTGAAGGGAAATAACCTAGTTAAAATAGCCACAGCTCAAAAATTTTGGAATATGCGCATGTTCACTTAGTAGTGATGATGTCTGTAAACTTTCGTCCAAATTGATTGATAAATGTAGGAGTTGCACGCAAGAATTTCATGCAGAAACCCATATTAAATCAAAGTTCAAGAGAGATAACCTGGTTACAATTGTCGCAGATCAAAAAGTTTGGAATATGCACATGTTCACTTAGTAGAGATGATGTTTGAAAGGTTTCATCAAAATCGGTTCATTAATGTAGGAGGAGTTGCGCACACAAGAATTTGTTCGAACGGAAAGACATAATAAATCTAAGTCAAAGGTAGATAACCTGGTTAAAATTGTCGCAGATCAAAAATCTTGGAATATGCGCATGTTCACTTAGTAGTGATGTCTGAAAAGTTTTGTCCAAATTGATTGATAAATGTAGGAGGAGTTGCGCACACAAGAATTTCATGTCCGGAAAGATGTACGGACGGACGTACAGGGCGATTCCTATACAGCCCCCACTTCTTCGAAGCGGGGGTATAAAAAGCAGACGACACTTGTCAAAAAATTCTTG
The DNA here is from genome assembly GCA_031216915.1 of Pictodentalium vernedei. NCBI lineage: Eukaryota > Metazoa > Mollusca > Scaphopoda > Dentaliida > Dentaliidae > Pictodentalium > Pictodentalium vernedei. Next base: position 407,869,817 of record CM062293.1, on the reverse strand, counting down.
AATAACTACTTTTTTTCATTTTTTGTCTCAAAAACATAGGTTATGACCCCTCTTTGGAACAAACTCGTTCAAAAGGGTCATTACCTATGTTTTAGAGACAAATGAAAGTGTCAATGACAGTACCTCAACTTGTTATGACATGTACAGTACGTGACACAGCAATGACAAACATCTAGGTAATGACCTGATAACAAGGGTACATGTAAAGTATTGTAACGGTCTGTACATAAATACTCACCGCAGCCTGTAACAAATGTATAGGTAAGGCCATACAAAGTTGATTGTCTGTTTCTCAGGCCATTTTTTTCCAAAAAAGCATGCGGGCGGGCGGTTTTTATTTTATTTTTTTTTATTTTCTCTCCGAGAGGTTGTTTGTGGTAATTTGACCCCCACCCAAACGCCTGGTGGACCATGCAAAATTTCGCAAATATATTGGTTATTCACCACAGGGGTGTTGGGTCGTAAATGAAGTGGGGTTTGAATGTTTGTTTTTTCAGTGAAACATGAAAATTATAACACGGGACGAAAGTCACGAAACGCCTCGTGGGTGAAACGTCTCTGGGACAAATCAAATGTCGAAGTGCCAACTTTCAGAGATTTATTTGACCAAAAAAAAAAAAATCCTTTCACAACCTGCCTAATAAAATCGTGAATCGCAATTTTTCCCCATTATATTCAAAATTATCACAACCCATTTGAACGGGCAGTTCATCCATAAATCATATTTTTTGAAATCTGAAAATTAAATACAAAACGAATGTTTGCGTGTTTTTATTAACCAATTTGACCGTGTTTTTATTAACCAATTCGACCGCACATACCTGCCTATATGCGATTTATTTTCAACTATGACGGTTACTTTTATATCAGCCACGGTTATTACTAGTTATCCAATTATCCTGCATCTCAAATGCATTTATTTAAATTAACTGGGAAACTCGTAACGGTTTCAAATAACAGTACACAAATTCCCAATGACTGCCATTTACAATACAAATGTTACTAAAAATAAATGCCAGGAGACTGTTCCATTCAACATAGCACCTGACTTTGCAGACTTTCTGAGGGTTGGTGCGAATCAAACGTGGTGCGAATCGACCATTCCCCATTGTGACTGTTGTCAGACTGAAAGACACCTTCCTTCTTGCTGTCATTATGACTTACCTTTTACAGAATAAAACACTTTCTGTCGTGAATATTGCTAGAACCCACCCACATCATTAAGGTATGATGTAGAAAAAGCTTGAAGTGTGTTAATTTAAAATTTGCGAACGCATCGATATCGATTTACCGAAATGAGCACAATATCTCAAATTTTTTGAAGATTTTTTTTTGTGTCATAAAAAGGTTGCATGCGCACCAAAAATGACCATATGCGCGGGCCTGAGAAACAGAGGTTCTTTTTTTGATGGCGTGAAGTATTGTAAAGGTGGGTGACAGTCAGATGCTAAACTAGAAGAGAAATCGATTGGGTCTGACCGAAGCCCAAAATATTTGTTCTCATAGCAGTGATAAGGCACCCCAAAACACTCATTCCTGTCCCAAGGAACCCAGAAAGTTTCTACCCCGAGCCGTATTGACATGTGCACTTACCGTGTGTAAGTAGCACTGAATAAATCAAAGTTCATCTAATTTGCATAAATTCTGCACGAGAAAAAAACTTGTATTATAATACATGTGATGTATTCTATGTTACTAAACATTTCATATAAAAAATTTATTCAAATCAGAACTTTCATTGGTGGCCATCTCGAATTTCAAACCGCACCCCAAAACACTCGTTTGTGATATCAAAGGTACTAAAGTTTCGTAAAGATCGGTTCATAAATACAGCCTGTAGTCTGAGCCATATTTAACTGACAGACAGATGGACGACTGGCCATGGCATAACCTTAAATTTGAATTGCGCCGAAGTTGAGCTAAAAATGAAAAACAAAAGTGTCAATGACACTGTAGCTCAACTTGTCATGTACATTTATAGTATGTGACACAGCAATGACAAACATCTAGGTAATGACCTGATAAAGGTAATATAAAGTATTGTAATGGTCTGTACATAAATACTGACCGTAGCCTGTAACAAATGTATAGGTAAAGTATTGTAAAGGTGGGGTGACAGTCAGATGCTAAACTAGAAAAGAAATTTTTCAGTCCCAGAGTGGGTCTGACTGAACCCCAAAATATTTGTTCTCATAGCAGTGATAACAAAGGCACCCCAAAACACACTCGTTCCTGTCCCAAGGTGAAAACAAAGGTACCCAAGAAGTTTTGTGAAGATCAGTTCATAAATACGAGCTGTATCGAACTTGTGACAAAAAACTGATTGGACCAAATTTTGGTACAAAATGGCCACTGGCAGCCATCTTGAATTTTGGACGGCACTCAGAAACACTCATTCTCATCCCAAGGTGATAACAAAGGTACCCAAGAAGTTTTGTGAAGATCGGTTCATAAATACAGCCTCTACCCTGAGCCGTATTGACATATGTGCTTACATTTTGTAAGTAGCACTGAATAAATCAAAGTTCATCTAATTTGCATAATTTCTGCACGAAAAAAAACCCCTTACAATATGTGATGTATTCCATGTTACTAAACATTCATACAAAAATTTATTCAAATCAGAACTTTCATACAGAAAAGACTGGTTGCACTAATTTTGGTACAAAATGGCTGCTGGTGGCCATCTTGAATTTCGGACCACACCCAAAAACACTCGCTCTCATCCCACGGTGATAACAAAGGTACCCAAGAAGTTTCGTAAAGATTGGTTCATAAATATGGCCTCTAGTCTGAGCTGTATAGAAGATGTGTACAAAAAACTGATTAGACCTAATTTCGGTACAAAATGGCCACTGGCAGCCATCTTGAATTTTAGACCACACCCAGAAACACTCGTTCTCGTCCCAAGGTGATAACAAAGGTACCCAAGACATTTCGTGAAGATCAGTTCATAAATACAGACTCTAGTCTGAGCCGTATTAACATGTGTACTTACTGTGTGCAAGTCGCACTGAAAAAATCAAAGTTCATCTAATTTGCATAATTTCTGCACGAGAAAAAAACCCGTATTATATGTGATGCATCCCATGGTACTAAACATTCACACAAAAAAATTATTCAAATCAGGGCTTTCATATGGAAGTTCTGTGCAAAAATCTGATTGCACCTAATTTTGTACAAAATGGCTGCCATCGGCCATCTTGAATTTCGGACCGGACCCCAAAACACTCGTTCTCGTCCCACGGTGATACCAAAGGTACCCAAGAAGTTTTGTAAAGATCGGTTCATAAATACGGCCTCTAGCCCGAGCTGTATTGGCATTTGCACTTACAGTGCTGAAAGTAACCCCAAAAAACATCAAAATTAGTCTAATTAGCACAATTTACGTACGAGAAAAAAACCTGTATTATAAGTGATGTATCCCATGGTACTAAACATTCATACAAAAAATTATTCAAATCAGAGCTTTCATATGGAAGTTCTGTACAAAAAACAGATTTCTGCATCGTCGGTACAAAATGGCGGCTGGCAGCCATCTTGAATTTCGGACCGCACCCAAAAACACTCGTTCTCGTCCCACGGTCATAACAAAGGTACCCAAGAAGTTTCGTAAAGATCGGTTCATAAATACGGCCTCTAGCCCGAGCCATAGCAGCTTGGCACTTACAGCTCTGAAAGTAACACTAAATAAATCAAAGTCAGTCTAATTTGCATAATTTACGCACGAGAAAAAAACCCGTATTATATGTGATGTATCCCATGGTACTAAACATTTATACGAAACTTTATTCAAATCAGAACTTTCATACAGAAGTTCTGTACAAAAAACTGATTTTTGCATCATCGGTACAAAATGGCCACTGGCAGCCATCTTGAATTTCGGACCACACCTAAAAACACTCGTTCCCGTCCCAGGGTCATAACAAAGGTACACAAGAAGTTTCGTAAAGATCGGTTCATAAATATGACCTCTAGCCCGAGCCATAGCCAATTGTTGACGTACGGACAGACGGACAGACGGACGACGGGCCATGACAATAGCTCAAATTTGACTTTGTCAAAGTTGAGCTAAAAATCAATAAATGTTGGGTGGTTACACCATTGATCCATTGCCAACATTATTTCTTGTGATGTGTGTGATTTCGGGTGATTGTGCATGATTTAGTGAGATTTAGAGCGAGTGCCTGTCATTTCCTTTCATCCTGTGAGGTGTCGTTTCGCTCCAATACCCGTTCCCCCCTGGGTTGTTTCGCACCCCCCCCCCCCCCCCAAGATTTGGGGCGAAACGACCTGGGTCAGAGGTGATCTTTTTTATTTAATTTGAATAGTTTATTTAAATAGTTTTTAACAATTTGTTCACTTATCATATTTATGTGTCATATATGTGGTGAAAAATACCCCATAACCATTACCAATGAGCAAATGAGAAAACAGTTTCTTGGAACTTTCCTCTCATCTTTGTGATCATGTCTAGAAAGGAAAAGATGGACTGTGAAGCTGTTTTGACAAGCTGGGCAATTAACAAATAGACAGTATTGTTCTTGATTTTGAAAAAGTTAAATATCCCCATTGTCCTTTTTAACACGTTGATATTGTGTATAATAGCAGATTAAATACTGTCATTTTAACACATCGACTTACAATAATATACAGACAATTGATTTTTTGATTTTGTTTTCTATCTAATTATCGAAAAGAATTTTAATATTTAATTGTCAGTTTTGTTCTGAATTTTAAAGGCTTTGATTGTACACAATGTATTTGTTTCGATGATAATTTATATTTTCAACTGTTATATTTATGAATCTATACCTAGACTTCACCCCCCCCCCCCCCCCCCCCCCCCCCCCCCATTTGTAGATGTCTGGTTCATGAGCCATGGGGAAGGTCATGCCTGGTTTTATTGTCGGAATGGGAGCATGTTTGGAATTGCTGATGGGGGGGGGGGGGGGGGGGGGGAGTATTTGTCTGATGCACAAATGTCAAGGTAGGCAGTTGTCCGAAGGGTGTCCGTGCACCACTTCGATACACCCTTAGAGGAAACGTACCAAAGTAAATAAATATGCCTAGCTGGGCTATTCTATCATACAATATTACTCCAGAGTTGCAACTTCTGGAATCTAATTCTTTACTTTGCCAGATAAAGTGTACCAAAACAAAACAAATAAATTACATGTCTCAATACATGTCCAATATAATTTTCGGGGAGAGAGGGCGCAAAACGACCCACTTCCGAATGTGGGGCGAAACAACCCAGGGCAAAACGACCCGGGGGGAAAGGAATTGGGACAAAACGACCCAAGGGGCGAACAGGATTTTGGGGCGAAACAACCGAAATTGTGATTGTGGTATTTAGCCTTTAACGAATACCCATAATCGGACAGGGGTACGAATGCTGGCAGTTGTGTTGAATGATTCACCACTTGTGTCAGATGATAAGAACTAAAATCATAATCTATTTTAGGGGACCTCAGGTGTTTGACGGGACCTCCTGTGTTAAGTGCTATCTGCATTTCACTGCTCGAAGACATTGTAATTCTTACATTGTCATTCAGGTCAACCATTTGAACTAAAGACAAACAATAAAACCATGTGGGTTCATACCAAGAGGTTTCAAAGCAATCTGATCATAAATGTGCCCTGTAGGGTGTGCCAAAGGGAAATATTGAGGTCTGACTAAACTTAGTTCTACGAACGTTGGCCGCAGCAACATTTTTTGCCGGAAATTGAAGAAAATCGATAGCTCCCATCTAGAGGTCACCCTAAATAAGCATACCAGGTTTCAAAGCAATCAAATCATAAATGTGCCCGGTAGGGTGTGCCAAAGGAAAATATTGTGGTTTGACTAAACTTAGTTCTAAGAACGTTGGCCGCGGCAACATTTTTTGACGGAAATTGAAAATCGATAGCTCCCATCTAGAGGTCACCCTAAATAAGCATACCAGGTTTCAAAGCAATCAAATCATAAATGTGCCCGGTAGGGTGTGCCAAAGGGAAATATTGTGGTTTGACTAAACTTAGTTCTAAGAACGTTGGCCGCGGCAACATTTTTTGCCGGAAATTGAAGAAAATCGATAGCTCCCATCTAGAGGTCACCCCAAACAAGCATACCAAGTTTCAAAGTAATCTGATCATAAATGCGACCTGTGAGGTGTGCCAAAGGAAATTGTGGACGTACGTACTAACGTACGTACGTACGCAGACGGACGAGAAGTGATGGCAATAGCTCAGCTTGACTTTGTCAAGTTGAGCTAATGAAAAAATAATGAAACTTCATTGGCGATTTTTAAGAATAGCGCTGGCCGGTTTTGGCAGTTACGTTGGGTAAAGGGTTAATTCATTTAAGCGTTCCGCACCTCACCCAAGTCGCCCACACATTTGAACTGATATAAACATAAAATACATGCCTCACCGCTGGCCGGTTTCGGCTGTTACGTCAGGTCAACGGTTAGGGCACACCAAGTCGTCCTCTCATTCGTCTGCAGTACCTGCACTCCACACACGAGTCAGTTGAAGTGCCGTAACTCTCCAGTTTCTGCCGAGTTCCCGTGCTTAAACTGACTCTTGTACATGTATACAAGTGAATCTTCTTTGAGCCAATTGGCGGGCTTCCTCAAACGTAAATCAATGCCATAGCTCCATATTCTATGATATTACTGTACTGGTTTGGGTGCGACCTGGCGAAGACCGGATATGAAGGTGAGGAAACTGTCCGTCACAGAATTTGACCCGGGAGTTTTTAAATAATTGTACCGGTGAATGGCAGCACACTTCAAACATTTTACAAATTCACAAAACTTCTGTTTTATCATTGGGTACTTTTTTTCACTGTACGGACAGAGGACTAGGAGGCACGCACTTCCCAGATATCCTAATTTTTTTACTGAATGTTTAAAGCTGTAATATGCACGTCTTAAAAAAGATAACCGCTACGTTCATGACTCTGACAAGGAAACTTCGTCAAACACCTGTCAAACGAGTCATTAAACGAAAAGGTTATCAACTTACATGTAACAGTCTCTTATAACCTAATTTACTGAGACAATTATGTTTTCAACAGAAAAGCCGACTAGTCGATTTTGAATCGATTACTCCCGTCGACTAGTCTACTTTTAACAAGAGGGGGCCTGAGGGAGCTCACCTGACATGGTAGCCTAAATATCAACCCAGAGAATTATTTCAACAAGTTGCATCTGCTCCTAAGAAAAGCTTATACCAAATATCCAAAGATTCTGACCAGTGGATCTAAAAATAAAAAGGTTTGAATAAGAAAAGGATGGATTTCACTTGGTGAGCTACCGTTGATTGTATTCCACTTGATAAAGGCCAAGTGGACGAAAAAACGAAAAACAACTTTCTATTACAGCCGTTTTTGGCTGATTACACGGCAAGTCTATTAGTGGTAGTGTATTGTTAGCAGGGGTAGAAACTTTTAGAGAACAGCAATGTATGTGTTGATTTGAACTAATTAGCTGAATCAGTGGAAAATTACTCCGAAACTAAGTGCTTCTAAATATTCACTTTATTGACAGGCTCAATGAATAAAACAGTTACACTGCCCATACAACAGGTTCCCACATTGTAGACAGAATAAAATATAAGGATTTTTCAAGGTAGTTTACCAATTTTCAAAGGTTTTTAAAGACAATTACAGGTTTTAGGGTTTTTTAAGGCCTTGGTTGACAATTCAAGGACTTTTCAAGCCTGTATGAACCCTGTTGACGATGATTTTTAAAGAAAATTCCTCATTTTGAACTAAGTTATAATTCGGGCTACCACAGTAAGCCCAAATATGAACCCAGGGACTTGGCTTGAACAAACTTGAATCTCACCCCACTAAGGATGCTTCATGCAAAATATCAAAACATTCCAACTGCTGAATCTGAATTTTTTTAAAGGAAAATTCCTCAAATTGAACGAAGTTATAATTTGGGCTCCCATATGGAACCAAAATATGAACCCAGGAACTTGTATTTAACAAACTTGAATCACCCCCCCCCCCCCTCCCCATGGATGCTGCACACCAAATATTAAAACATTCCAACTGCTGAATCAGAAAAAGATTTAAGAAAATTCCTCATTTTGAACTAAGTTACAATTCGAGCTCCCACAGTGAGCCCAAATATGGACCTGGGGACATGGCTTTAACAAATTTGAATCTCACCCCACTAAGCATGCTGCATACCAAATGCCAAAATATTCTTATTGGTAGATCTGAAGATTTTTAAAGAAGATTCCTCACCAATTTAAACATTTGGGCTTCCCATTGAGAGCCCAAATATGTACCCAGGAAATCGATTTCAATCAATGTGAAACAATCTTCCAAAGATGTTATATTTGAAATTTGAAAGCTTTTGGAGCAGTGGTAGAAAAGTAGTCCATGTTTCCCCATTATCCACAGTGTTAAAAAATGCAGACTCCGCACTTTTTATTTATTGGCGTTTAAAGGTCACATACGAATGCACAATGGCTAATCATGACCGCTTCAGTTTTACGGGTCGAGGAAGCCGGAGAACCCTGAGAGAACCACCGAGCAGCTGCCAACTCCCCAACATCTTAACTCCGCACTGCAGCACTGGCAGGGTTAGATTGGTTAAAGACATGCGCACCATCAACGTGCAGTATGCCATAGTACAAGGCGTCATCGTGCCCCATGTGAACAATCAGGGTCAAGTGCCTTGTCCAAGGACAACGCGGGAGTCCGAATCGATCGCTCAAGACGGTCACCCATCCTCAGCACTTTTTCAAAGTCCCCAAAAAGTACCCCACGATAAAACAGACAGCAATTTGTTTTGACCATTCCATTCTGTTGGTCCCAAGAAAGCTTCACACCAAATAAGAATTCTCAGTGCCGTGTAGTTTTGCAGAAATGGTTTGTTTTTGTTTTTTTTCTATTTTTTGCTCCTGCAGTTCCCATGGGGCGACGGGGAAAAAGTTTTTGGCATAAATTAAGTGCTTATGACCTAAAAAGCCCTCATATCAAATTTGGTTCAAATCTGCCTCTCGGTTTGGAAAATAGAAGTTTTGGGCGGGACGAAAATTCTTACACCTCCCATAATGAAGGCACATGTAGCTCCTCAAACTTCTCTTGAACAAATCTGAGTCTACACCTCAAAAGGAAGCTGCACACCAAATATCAAGTCTCTGCCACTAATGGTTCAGGAGATGATTTTTTAAGATTTAAGCACACTTTTTGGGTGTGGCCCTACCAAGGGGCGAGGCAACTTTATTTGAACAAAATCAAATTGCGATGTTATAAACTATTATCTAAAATATCAATTAAATTGGTTTAGCGGTTTGGGAGGAGAAGATGCAAACGCCATGTTCACGGATGACAGTGAGTGATCACTATAGCTCTCCTGACTCAAAGTCAGGTCAGCGAATGAAGATCGAGTGGGGGGGGGGGGGGGGGGGGGGGGGTAATAAGACTAAGTGACCACCCAGTCACAAGTGTCCCCAAACTATCACCTTGTTCTGTGACCATGATCTCCCATCGAACAGAAAAATGTGCACAAGACATCTCCCCATAAGCAACATGTATGCCAAGTTTCCAACAAAATCCATCAAAGCATCTCGGTTATGGAGCATAAAAAATAAAAATTTACATCTCATCAATATTGCTCTTCGTCAAGCTTTCGGCCTCTTGGCCTTCTTCAAGGACCGTTGATAAATTTGCTAACTACATCTCCGCACTCTACTAAACAACAATGTTTTTGCCGGAAATTGAAGAAAATCGATAGCTCCCATCTAGAGGTCACCCTAAATAAGGTGTTTAGTAGAGTGCGGAGATGTAGTTTGCAAATTTATCAACGGTCCTTGAAGAAGGCCAAGAGGCCGAAAGCTTGATGAAGAGCAATATTGATGAGATGCTTTACGAGACTGTCCCTATACAATGGACAATTTAATAATGTGTACATAAAAATTTACATCAGTCTGGTGGAAACCAAGAAATATTAAATGTTAACCGACTTTTCTAATGCCAAGGTAAAGCTCAAAGGACCTATTTAATCATCTTCATTATTATACATGATACTTACTTCACTGTATGGAGGCTCTGTATTGTCCATTTTATTCACAGCAACAATAACTTGCTTCACTCCCAAAGTGAAAGCCAACAGTGCATGCTCACGAGTCTGACCATGTTTGGAGATTCCAGTTTCAAATTCACCAGTTGATGCAGCTACAATCAAAACTGCACAATCGGCCTGAAATGAAAAATTTCCCGGGGTATAGAGGGAAAGCAAGTACAGTGGAGCCCACTTAATTGGATATTTCTTAACTGAATAACCATGTTAATTGAATACGATTTCCCAACGCAAAACCATTTACCATACATCCAGTACAAATTTGACCAATTGTATATGGGTTATAGAGTAAACTCCTGTTAATTGAATAAAAAATTGTGTCACCTGTCGAGAAATTACCAACTCTTCCCAGTTTTTCTTTCTTTAGACCTATTTGGTCTCAGTACATCCAATACAGGCATTGAGCTCTGTCAAACAAGATATAATAGAATAAATGCCGAGTTTATAGACTACAGGAAAGTGACAATCCCTGTTAATTGAATATTCTTGTTAATTGAATAATTTTCATTGACAAAGTGGTTATTCAATTAACAGGGTTTCACTGTACTCTCGAAACAGGGGGATGGTTTAGACATGATTTATGAAGAGTAAGGCTGTCTCGAATAATCGAAAAATCGATCAACCGTCGATTGAGGTCATAATCGACGTTTTTTTCAATGATCGATTATTTGACTGGACATGTGCTGTCATACCTTTTTGTTAAACAAAGGGGAAATATTGATTCACAAGCTATTGTTTCACATAAAGGACCTATTTCGACAAATGTGTGTGAACGGGGTTAAAACATAAAACCAATATATAGCTTGAAGCTGCGGCACCACGTGAGTTAAATTAGCCGAAACCCCGTCATCATATGCATGATCACTCAGTTCCCAATATTTCTCATTCCTTTTATGCGAGTCATGTGACCTGCCAAAAAAACAACATTGTTACAAGGTTGTATTCTTCTGCCGAGTATCAAAAGTATGCTGCCGATTGCATGTCTGATCTTTCCCCTCCTTTTGAACTCAAATTATTCAATTTCCAACCGATACATCAAATTTATACAAGTCGACGTAAAACGTGCCTGAAAAATATTCTGTCAACAAAAATAACATAACACTCTATGATGCCTTACTGTCAATGGCTAAAGCATTGCATTCCTTGCCAATATTTATTTATTGTTGTTTAAGGTCACATACTTCTGCACAATGGCTAATCATGACCACAACATAGAGATAAAGTCAAGGTCAGTCAATAGTTTATACCCCATGTTGCCTATTTTAGAGGACTTGCACCCCAAGCATTAGTGACTGGGTCCTATTTTACCAGTGAAACAGAGCTTGGTTACCACAGTAAACAAGCACTGCTTCACTTCCCGGGGTTCCCACGGGGGTTCCTTGCTAATAAGACATCGTCGAGTGTTTAGTTGTTTTTATCAATTTGATACTTGATAAGCAATTTTAACAAGTAAAGAGGGAAAAACTTCGAAATGCCATGTTATTTTTAAAGTATGATGATTTATTTTGTTCTCAGACATACTGCAACCAGAAGTTTCATTCCCACGGGTAAAGGCTCAAGCTTTGTTGACTTGACATTCCCTGAGGCTGAATTCATAATCATTACTTTTTGAACGCAGATGGGGCCATTAGTGAGTTTAGTATGCATTTTTCTATGATTTGAAGTTTGAATCTATGCGATGTAGATTCTGTTAAATTTTTCAAGGTTTGGTGTTCATTTGCTTCATTTACGATTAGGATATTTCAACTTAACGCCTCAAGTTATTTCATAGACGAAGTTCTCGGAAACGAGACAGAAATATTAACCATAAATAATCGAATAACCGGCGATTTTTATGACAAAATAATCGATTATGAAAATTCATAATCGTGACAGCCTTAATGAAGAGAGTACAAATTATCCTGCTATGCCAGTTGAGGTGTTCATGTGAATATTGAGCTCCCTTGATGTCTGTCACCTGTGTTTCACCAATGTCAAAGAGCTGTGCCATGAGCGCACGATGCGCACGATACGCACGTTATTAATTACAAGAGGGAAGCACACAATACAAGTATACATGTGTACTTGTCAGGTTCTTTATATATTCTTGTACACATGACAGGCCTCGACAATTTACGCAAACATAAAAACCCGCGATCCAGTTAATCAAAATCATAAATTGGTTAACCATTTTTTTGAAATTATCGAAGTCTGAACGTTCCGGTAGTTACGGTATTCGGATAAGTGTGCGAGACAGAATTGTGAATCTGCGGTGAACTAGTTCGATAAGTGGATTTCTGGTTCTCTTAATTTTGAGAACTTTGCTTGCGTAGGTCAACTGTATAACACTGGTCGAATGGACGTTTTTTTTCACGATGCATCCGCAGTTGGTTCTCAGGGCTCGTTTTTCGTCGGATTTTCCGGGAATCCAATTGGATTCCCGTAAATTATCTTGACGGGAATCCACCAGAATCCAGTGTGGCGACCAAGGGTCGCCGGTACGACGGGCCGACCCTTCCAGGGTCCAAAAAAATGCATTTCCTTGCATCTGAGTGAGCACCTCAATGGGCGTATTTCATCTAAATTTTCGGACACCAAATATTTTTTAGACATTCGAAATATCAAAAAATTAAACAAATTACCCAATGCCATATACGTACAGGTTGAAAAATGTTCAGGGTGCACAGCTCGCATCGAAAATGGGAAAGTGCTCAAAACGGCGCAGTGTGAGAGTATATTTTATTATCGAGCAATAAATTTCACAGCATTCCCAGTTAATAAAAAAGTCCAAACGTACCTGACTACCATCTGTTGTTTTTATTATTTTTAATTTCTCCTAATTTTCCACTCCCAAGAACTCAAAAGAACACGCTGGATCCTTGTGTGGTCTACACTTGTCTTCCAAGGGTTACAAGACGATTTACCCGCACAGACTCGTACAATTTGTCAATTAAAGTCAAAATGACTCTTTGATTGGGGTGTTTGTGGGGGGGGGGGGGGGCGGCATGCACCCGGTTGGCAGATTCTAAAAATGCAATCCTTGCTCTGTAATCTTTGAGCTCAGTCAGTACTTGGTGACTATTTATGATGATTAATGCCCCAAGCTGCCCACAGCACTGCTCCACAGGAAAGGGGGGGGGGGGGGGGGGGGGGGGGGGTTGTCACCTTGCTGACTGTGCTCAAACATTACAGAGCAAGGAGATATGTTAGTATGCAGGATGGTGGGTCCATTCCTTTTTTTCTGAAATAAACTTTAAAAATCATGAAAAAACTGAAGACCAATATTGTCAGTGTTAGCAGAAGATAGTTTTAATGATGTCTTTCAATCATTGCTGGCGTAAGAGTTTGTTTTAATACAATAAAATACTCAATGAATTACTGAAAATCAACTTGAAGTCAGTGATTTTTTATGTTCATTTTAGTCCATAATTTATGCTCAAATTGACAATTATGGTGGTGAGGTCCTTACAGTAGACATGTAAAAGGCATCATCATTGACTGAATCAGGTATTTCCTGGCAGATCGAACACAGGTCTGAGGACACTCATGGGAAGACTGGACACAGGCCAGCATGTCGTTGATGTACAAAGGGAATAGTAGGGGGGCCTAGGACTGCTCCAGACATCACGCAGCATCTTGGTAATGTTGCTCCATTGGAGCAACATTACCAAGATACAGCGTGACACCAGGAGTTCCCCGTGGAACAGTCCTAGCCCCCTATTATTCTCCATGTGCTCCAATTACATGTCAGTCTGTGTCCAGTCGCCTGCTCACTTGTTTGCAGACACCATTGCTCAACTGAAATAATTCTTGGACTAGTCTACACTTGAGACTTTCTAATTATAACAAAATAACTCTGGAGTGATTTAATATTAGGTATGGCTTCTTCAGTTTTAATGGAAGATTTTTCAAAGTGATTTTTTTCTGCTCATTTGATACCTTATCTTATGGCATTCCCCGTGTCACAGGACTTAAAAGTAAACGCAGGATAAAAGTCATTGCTTAACCTTGAATCTGAAAATTGCAACGTAAAGTAAAACTTTAACTTTAAAGTCTGAACGAAATTAATATAAAAGAAAGTCTTGTTCATCTTAACCACTTTAAAGTTCTGAGTCGTTACGATTTTAATTATTGTAGGTTTTGCTACAAAATTATGACATGTTGTCACGATGGTCTTACAATGCTTCGAGCATAATTGGCAGATGGCCTTTATAATTTTCGACCCACATTCATTTTTAGTGAAAATGAAACTTTCTTTGACTTCGTTTGGCCACAATTCAAAAGAAGCAGCTGAAATTGGCTTTCCCTTTTTCTCATTATCCTCACTTGATGTCATTTTGAGTGTGAAGTGAAATGCCGGTGCTAAACAATAACAATACCGTACTGGTAGTCAGAACAGTGAACCAGAGTTTCTACAGACAGCGGATAAAAAAGTGGCCCCACCAACTCGCCCTTGTTGAAATTAAGTTTACACTTTCAATTTCGATGTTACTTCATCTGATCACGTCAACACCTGGTTACTTTATCACCGAGGCATTCGGTACTTCTTTGGACGTTTCAGACTTTTATGGTAATTTCAAAAGCAAGCTGCTCTGGCACTTGGTCATTTCGCTATGTTGTGTGTTTTTTTTACTATAAACGGGGGACGAAATGACTTGGGAAACATGGCCGAATTTCTGTTGCGCAGGAATGGTGCATTTTTAAAAGTCTACCAGTTCTACTCCACTTCCAGTTCAGTTGTGTCCAACCAAATATGTCACAATTCTGTAAACAATACATTCAAACTTACTAACTGGTATTGTCATTGAGATCGAGTTTTCAGTTTGCGAATGCAACTCAGGTCAAAAAGGTAAAAATAAAACTCAAAAATATAAAATTTATACACTGGGATACACGGGAATCCATTTGGATTCCCGCTGGTTGTGTTTACGGGAATATTACGAGAATTGGATTCCCGGATTCCCGTCGAAAAACAAGCCCTGGTTCTGATCAATCATTTTCATTCAAAAGTTGAAAAAATAGGCCGATGAAATCGTCAGATGTGTACCCATACGCGCAACTAGTAGAAAGCTGTATGACGGAGGGCCACCACGGATGCCGACATTATGTACACCATACAAGGTATGGGTACATATAGAAATGGATTGGAGGAGTGTAAATTGATGTATAAAGGGTTAACATCTCCGGATCAAATTAACAGATTTACATAAAAAAAAAACTATAGAGCACAGCACATCAGTGACCTGAATAAATATATAAAGTAACATGACAATCGGATTGATATTTTTTGATTTATCTCATGCCAAAGGGATTGGAGGAATTTTCAATTTGAAGGATAAAGGGTTAATATCTCCGGATCAAATTATCAGATTAACACCAAAAACTATACAGCTTGGCACATCAGTAACCTGAACACAAATATAAAGTAACTTGACAATCCAAGCAAAATTTTTCAAGTTATCGAATGCCAAAGGGATTGGAAGAATTTTCAATTTGAAGGATAAAGGGTTAATATCTCAGGATTAAATTATCAGATTTACACCAAAAACTGCACAGCTCGGTACATCAGTAACCTGAACACAAATATAAAGTAACTTGACAATCCAAGCAATATTTTTCAAGTTATCGAATGCCAAAGGGATTGGAGAAATTTTCAATTTGAAGGATAAAGGGTTAATATCTCAGGATCAAATTATCAGATTTACACCAAAAACTATACAGCTCGGCACCTCAGTACCCTGAACAAATATAAAGTAACTTGACAATCCAAGCAATATTTTTCAAGTTATCGAATGTCAAAGAAATGGATACGGACGCCGGACGGACCGATGGGACAGGTACACATAAAAAGACATGAATAAAACTACAAGTTCAAAATGACCAGAGTCTAAGACTGTCAGGCACACATTTGCCAAGTGAACATGGCGACCACGAGTTATAATTATTGACAGCGCTTTTGTTGTCTGAAAATGCATTCGTAAAACAGGACACACAATATTTTACTCTCAGCCCCCTCCCTACCCCCTAAATCGATCTGAACTTGATTTAACGAAAGTGCACTGGTGCAGTGCTTGCACACTCTCTTGGCTCTCGACTACGAAACAAACAGTATTTCTGTATCACTCAATGAGACGTGCATTGACAGCATTGCGTCCTTGACACATTTATTAGTTGAATTTAGCTCCCTTGATATGCACCACTTACTCAGCTTCACAGCTGTTTGACTGCTGGTTTGTTGTTTGTTGGTGGTTAACGTCACATTTATGCAGCGTGGCTAATCGTGACACAACATGGAGATGAAGTTAAGTTTTGTCAATCTTTGATCCACATATTGTCCAGTTTAGAGGACTTTCACCCCAAGCATTGGTGACTGGATCCTATTTTACTAGTAAAGCGGAACTGGTTCACTGGCACAGTAAATAAGTGCTACTTACTTCCCGGGGTTCCCATGGGGATTGACTGCTGGTAATTTCAGGTGTTTTAAATAAATCAAACTTTCGGCGTTCTGTCGACTCATTGTCACAACTTGTGCATGAGAAGAGCCAACAGTTTGAAGACCGAGTAAAGCATTGGCTTACTGAAATATACTAAATCAGATGCTCCTGTATTACGGTAGTGTATTTGCAGCATTCATCTCTAAGGATACCTTGCGGCGCTAGTCTGAGGTTGCAGTGGCGGCGGATCTGCTCATAGGTCCAGGGGATTAGCCAGGGATGCGTCCGTTTTTTGGACGCCCTGTTTACTACAATTTGGATGCATTGTTTTTTAAAAAAAGACAGCCCTTCCGATGTTGGAACGAGTCCCTCACGGTGCCCTGTTGATTGTCTTTCCTAAATGTTACAAATGCCACCGGTTCCCCGTGTGTTAATCGCATAGGAAATACCCCAATTCCAATATGATACTGTCAGATACTGATAGATATCACGGAAATCTACGTAGAGTCGATCCCATTCGGGGGCTATTCCCGTTTCTATGGTCTATTATTAGATTTCTGTAGATGCAACTATGATAAATCAGTGTAACCTCACGCGATTTAGGTGACAACACAGTTGTGTTACCACGTGTTCTAAACTTCAAGATGTGAATTTCACCCGTCCTAGTTTAAACGACAAATTTAGTCCACTCAATTGACATTTTCATCGAGGTCAGTCGACTGTTGAAAGAATGCCACATCTACAAGGTTTATGGTGCGCACTGAACGCCGCACTCGGAACACATGCATTGCATCAATTTGCATGATGGAATGAAAGTTATGGAACGACCATCCATTGTAAGTTGTATGAACTCTGCCCTCTCCCAAATTTGGACACCCTATTTTCAAATCCTGGCGAGCTAGCGGCACGTCTTTGGCGCTGGGGGAACAGGCCACCAGAATCCGGGATAGTAGCCTTTCAAAGTTGTACAAAGAGTTGTATATATAACCAGAATATATGCCAGATGGCGGAACTGTAACCTGGTCTTGTTTTTATTGACGAAGTGTCCCCGGAGAGCTGAGCTCAGAATCCTCCCGAGATACAGGAGCAAAGAAAGGAATCCACTGTTGTAATCTCGCTACAGAGCACCGCTTGGCATTGTTACGCTACGCGTAGGAGCGAGCTTTTAATTAGTTACAGTCAGTCACACAATCCAAACGTACTGCTCTCCTAGACTCCTACCCTGCAGTCCCCTCCCCATGCCTCCATCCCAGTGCCCCAGAATGCCGTTAGGAATTTCCTTATCAAAACTTTGAAACATCATTAGTAATGTTTAGAAGTTTTGATAGGACAATTCCTACCATAACTGGACAAATCGAAAATCGATAACGAATAGAGGTTTTCTGTCTAAAAAATTTAAATTGAAAACCGAACAGGAATTGGAAAATCGCCCATCTCTACCGGAGTAACCATAGAAACTATTCCTTAGTATGAATACAAATGAACGTTGTAGAGTACTCGACAACGTTCATTTGTATACACACTACGGAATAGTTTGAGAATACTGCTTTCTAATTCCTCTAGTTTTGATCCCAGATTCCGTGAAATAATGGCTATGGTTAACCGCATATCCGCTTATAGCTCTCGGTTAGTCAGTTGTGAAAATGAGCCAAACGTTTCAGCCCTACCACCAGCATCAATTTGCAATCCGAGCACTTTATTCAAGTTTTTAAAATTAAAAAATTTCAAAACCATATGACCACTAGATGGAGCAAACTCATTCAAAGTAGTCGTCTCGCATTGTTAAAAATTTATAATTTTAAAACCAAATATGTTTTGTACTGGGGTTGAAACGGTTGGCTCATTTACACAACCAACTAACCGAGAGCTATAACCGGATAATATCCGGTTAACCGTAGCCATTATTTCACCGAAACTGGGATCAAAACTATTGGAATTGGAAAGCAGTATTCTCAGAAACTATTCCGTAGTGTGTATACAAACGAATGTTGTCGAGTACTCGACAACATTCGTGTGTATACAAACGAATGTTATCGAGTACTTGACAACGTTCGTTTGTATACATACTACGGAATAGTTTCTGCGCTTAATCAGTACTCACGGAAATTGCCGACCATTAACGAAGTCTTTGATGCCAAAGTCGATTACTTCTCAATATATACAGCGCTGCTTGGAGGTGTGTAATCCATCTCAAGGAAGAAGTGGCAGATTTACGTTTTAACCCTGGAATGAAGATCACTATCGATATTTCTGATAACCGGTTGACGTTTATTTTTAATCGGTTAGGTAGGTAACCGGTTTCAAACCGGTTATCCGGTTAACTATTTCAGTACTATTTTGTACAAATGTCAAGACCTGCCTAGAACCAATTTTCTTTCCAAAGTTTGCAGACTACATCTATATGTAGAACACATGTTCTCGCACACAGGCTTGGGGTTGCATGGCCGATATACTATAATTTCTAGTACCATGGCAGTGGTTTCAGTTCCAAGGGAAATCATTGTCAACTGGAGGCTGTCAAGACTTCACTGGACACTGCAGCCAAATCAAAGTTTACACATCAGCCTAGATCACTGCAGATAATGTTCTGAAAATTTGCATCAGGAAAATCCGCCAAATTTTCGGCAGCCGTGAAAGCCAAAATTGTACCATTTCAGAAACCATGTGGCTGCGATTACAGCAAGGTAAAACCGAAAGGAAAAACTTCACCCACATTACTTACCTGCGAAGTTCCAGTGATCATGTTTTTGATGAAATCACGATGTCCAGGTGCATCTATTACAGTGATGTAAAATTTATCTGTCTCAAACTTCCATAATGCAATATCTATGGTGATACCTCGTTCTCTTTCTGCCTTCAGTTTGTCCAGAACCCAAGCATACTTGAAAGAACCCTTGCCCATCTGAAAAGAAAATGCCACCGATCAGTTATAACTGTGTCTTGGGATGTTCCAGGGACCAGTCGTGAAGGCGACTAGGGTGATTATGTCGCCCTTCTAAGCCCAGAGTCGCCTAGAAAAATTGTCGGAGCGATTACAAGTCGCCCTCTAAAAATTGGCCAAAATGAGGAAAGGATGAACTTTATTTGAACAAAATCATACTGCGATGTCAAACTATTATCTCTAATATCAATTAAATTGGTTTAGCAGTTTGAGAGAGGACGCAAACACCATGTTCACGGGCACCGGATGGTGAGTGATCACTATAGCTCTCCTGACAAAGTCAGGTGAGCTAAAAAAAAAAAAGGTGCAGCGTCAATTGCCACTGATCTGACTTTTGTCCCCCACGGTTGGGAACGTCACCAAATTTTTGTCTTATGCTGCTACATCTCCATACCAAATATTGAAATCGCTAATGTTGTTAAGTTAAAGACAGAAAACTAATTACATGCAATTTCCAACAAAAATGGCTGCCAGTCAATCTGGATTAAAAAAAAATTGATGTGCATTAATTTTACATAATGTATGATAATCAGGGCTCCAAATAACTGGTAACACATCACATTTCACGATGCAAAACACGCTTTTAGCGAAGCAAATTATTATCTCTCATACGCAAACTCTGGAATTTAGTAACGCCGTTACATTTCAAAGGGTTAAAACCCACACTTTTTCCTATCACATGTGCTATGGCGTCCCAAATCTTTTATTGGAAAATTTTGATTGATTAAATTAACATGTATTAGTAAGAAAAGAAAAAAAAGAAAACCACGCTGTGCTGTTTTCATGTTTTATACGGACCTGTACTGAGGGTACTGTACTTGTATTGAGGGCAGGAAATGAATAAGAATCTTTTCAAATTTGGGGATGGGAGAAGCAAGTGGGATTGGGGGGAGGGGGGGCTCGTCTCCTTAGATACCCCATGGCTCCACTACAGTAGCCCACCACAATATGCCCATTAGTTGAGTCGAGTGGTGAACACAGTGATCCGGGCAACTAAACACGCTGGATGACCCTCTTGACTTTGATGACAAATAGACATTTTATGTGTACATTACTCTTTAAAATGTTAATTTCTACAAAAGATTTTGAAAAACCGAAAACAAGAGTTTTTGTATAAAACCAAAATGCAAATGTCAAAACCGCCCAGCCCCAGATCTTTCCATAATGTGTGACTAGTGCTTTAAATTTCAAACACCAACATTCAACCATCCTGGAGATACAGGTGGTAACAGGCAATAGGAGGGACAGACAGCAATCTGGAGTCCCATTCACGGTGAAACCATGGGGACTAATAAAGAGACCCAAATAATACAGAGGGGCAGGGCAGGGGTATTTTCAAATTAGGGAGTACCTGCATGTTTCAATGGAATTGCAATTCTCGACATGCTTAACAAAACTCACCTCAGTCGATTCTTTCTCAAATTTTTCTATTGTTCGTTTGTCTATTCCACCACATTTGTAGATGAGATGACCAGTTGTCGTAGATTTTCCTGAATCTACGTGACCGATTACAACAATGTTGATATGAATTTTCTCTTTACCCATCTTGCCTGACTGAACAGTTTAGATGTAAAATCTGAAAAATACAAATGTTGCAAATTAGTGATGAACCGATAATCGGAACGGGCCGGTCATGGGGGCACTGGCCGATTATGATAAGCGGCAGATTGGTCATTTCCCCCACAAATTGGTCATTTCCCCCCCCCCCTCCCCCCCAAAGTTGGTGATCATTCAAAAGCGAAAAAAACAATTTCCAGTCTTTTATTCTCTTCAAAACATGCTCAACATATAAAACAAGTGTTTGCCCACAGAGGTGGTATTAGTCCCGTACAGCGCTTTTGTGACAAAAGGTGTTTTTGTCACAGAAGACACTCGAGTATGTAAGAATCTTGGATTTTTAAAAAAAATATTGTGTGCATAATCCCCTCACAATCCTTTATCCATGTACCATGTATGAAAGATGTAGCTTGAACCATGTTGGAGGGAGGGGTGGTAACATAAAATAGAGAAAAAAGCTTAAAAAACACAATAATGGCCACCATTCTGCCAGCTTGGATTTTGAAAAATAAATATTGACTGTGCATCATCCCCTCAGAACCATTTATCCATGTACCAAATATGAAAGGTGTAGCTTGAAGCATATTAGAGGGAGAGGTGGCAACATAACAGACAGATGTTAGATTTTTTTTTTTAAATATTGAGCGTGCATAATCCCCTCACAACCCCTTTATCCATGTACCATATATGAAAAGTGCAGCTTGAACCATGTTTGAGGGAGCAGTGGTAACAAAAAATAGAGAAAAAAGCTTAATAGAAATGGTTGCCATGGCGCCATCTTGAATTTTGAAAACAAATATTGAACGTGCAACAGCCCATTACAACCCTCTATCCATGTGCCAGATATAAAAAGTGTAGCTTTGAACCATGTTGGAGCGAGGGGTGGTAACAAAATAGAGAAAAAAGCTTACAAAACAAAAATGGCCACCATTCTGCCATCTTGGATTTTGAAAAAAAAAATTGAGCGTGCATCATCCCCTCAGAACCATTTATCCATGTACCAAATATGAAAGGTGTAGCTTGAAGCATGTTGGAGGGAGAGGTGGTAACAAAAAAACAGACAGACGGACGGACAGACGAATGGAGTGCAATCCTACAGTCCCCCTACGGTTCCCGTAGGGGACTAATAATACTCAATAGAGGTGGGTTCGAAATATTACGATTCATAGAACTACATAGATAGCACATAGCACAGATAGTGATGTACCGATGAGCAAAAAGGGTTGTAAACCGATGACCGATGATTTTAAGACCATAATCGGCCGATGCCGAATGTTTCAACCAACTGATCAAGTGTTGCTGTCGAACACGTGGGATGATAACACGGTTGCAAAACGCACGTGACAATTTACCAAGTTACTGACTTACTGTCAAGTATCGAATAGTTCATAGACACTGCTCTTTGAAGTAATGGCATGCCGTTCAACTTCAAAGGGACTGGTGTTAGTGGTGTAAACAAACTTCTCCGGAGTGAATGCCGGGTGATGCTGTCAATCAGCAGGGTAACTCCAGTCGCTGAATGCACGTGCCAAGTTACCAACTCGGCCCAACTTTCAAGCACTGAATAGAGAACTGACTCCGACCTCTCTACTTTGAGACGGTCAAAATCATTTTGTAAGTTGCAAAACAAATTAATGGCCGGAAGAAAAAGAAGAGTCAAATTTGGGATTATTTTGCAATCAGTTCGCCATCTGATAGAAAGGCAAAATGCATTATTTGTGCAGGAATGGTCACAAGAGGTGGACCGGGTACAAGTCAAAGATCTTTTACAACTACTAATATGATAAATCACTTGCGTATATCACATCAAACAGAATTTAAAGAATTAGAAATGAAAGAGAAGGAAGTCTCTGAAGCCTTGACTAGAAAACGGCAACAACAGTTAGAAGGATCTACACCCTCTACAAGTTCTGAAGCAATGAGTATATCAACTGAAAATGGAAAACGTTGACAAAATGACACCGTGGTCACCAACCAGTCCTGGGAATTAGCGACGGCATTCGGCAATGCCGTCGCAAATGCCACCCCCGTGGAGCATGACGGCAGCATTTTCTTGCCGTCGCAAATGTCCGCCCTAATATTTTTTACGTGTCCCAAACACCTGAAGTCCGTCAGAATTGATCATCCAACCCCACATAACATATGTTTTATAGGCGTAACTGGTCTATAAAATCTATATTTGTGGAGATATCCAATATTTATTAATTTGAAAGATTGTACAAAATGTATGTTGTTGAAAAAGTGTTCGTAACCAGTTGTTTGTCATTTAGTTGTGCTCTTTGAAAGAACCCCGTTGTTGACTGAATCCACGTTTAAAATACCACTGGAATTCCTGGGCAATTCCCCTTGACGTCACATCATTCATAAACACAACCAATCAAATTCGTCGTTCTATAAAAGTAGGCTAAATTAGTGTACTGGGACGACGCGGCAGTTCTATTGGTCACTGATGTTAAAACACAATGGAGCACGTGGTCATGTTCTATTTTAATATTAGCATTCTCCATGTGTGGCGTGTGTGAACTGTACAGTCTTTACGAAGCTGAATTGGAAAACAATCAATCAGTTCAATAAACAAGTAAACGCATTGCTCATATAAAATAAGAGTGAGTTGGACCAAAATTCTTGTGTTTAGTGGGTACGAGTTAACTCGCCCCAGGTTCATGACAGGTTTGGGTGCAATGCAAATATTTCTGTCTCCAACAGTTACTGTCAAAACCGATAGACTGTCCGATGCGTGGATGTGAGGTACTGACGTTTAAAATTAAACAGGACAACCAGTCAATCAATCGATCGATCACTTAATCGAACTACAGCATGTCCAATTGACCACCCGTCAATGACCTATTGTCTACATGAACGCAGCTGTTCTGATTAACGATTATTATTCACTTTGTGTCATCAAAACAAGTCAATTGAAAAGTGCCGTCGCTGATAAAAATGTGCCGTCGCAGATTTTTTTACGGCGGCAGCCGTGTGCCGTCGCAATATTTTCTTAATTCCCAGGACTGCCAACAGATCGCAGGACTATCGAAATGAACTATAAGTTAGCAGAAATGGTTGCTT
This sequence comes from Pictodentalium vernedei, assembly GCA_031216915.1. Lineage (NCBI taxonomy): Eukaryota > Metazoa > Mollusca > Scaphopoda > Dentaliida > Dentaliidae > Pictodentalium > Pictodentalium vernedei. The sequence continues at coordinate 407,845,752 of CM062293.1, read as the reverse complement.
TGGATTCTGAACCTTTTTCGGCAACAGAACGCATTGGTTTTCAGAGATTTTGCGCGGCACTGGAACCCCGCTGTAAGTTACCTTCTAGAAAACATCGGAGTGAGACTTTAGTCCCAGAAATTTACAAAAAAGTCGTTGACAGAGTTAAAGAACTTATGAGGACATCTACACCCGAGCATGTGAGTTTAACTACAGACATATGGTCGTCTTCTGTTGGTAATAACTCGATGAGCCAAACAGGGCAGTGGATTGATTCAGACTTTAAACGCCACCGATGTGTCCTAAATGCTTCCTCTTTTGAGGGAAGCCATACAGCTCAAGCCATCAGCACGGAGATCCATCGAATGCTGGATGAATGGGAAATTCCGAAAGAAAACATTGTTGCAATTATTAGAGACAATGCATCGAATGCAGTGGATGGGTGTGGTCTTTCTGGATTAGCCCACTACAGCTGTTTTTGTTCCAGCTTTCAACTCATGATCAGTGATGGCATTGCCACATAGATCGGTCAATGATATGCTATCAATCGGTCGTAAGATAGCAGGACACTTCAACCATTCACTCTTAGCTTACCATCATTTGAGAAAGTTGCGAAAGAAACATAACATTCCTGGGCATATTCAAGATGTTAAAACACGCTGGAATAGTTCATTTTATTTGTTGGAGCGTTTGACAGAACAGCGACTGGCTTTAGTTGAATTTTCTGCCAATCATAATATACCAATGCTGAATGCAAATTAGGACTGTCACGATTAATCGATTAGTAGATTGTTGATCGGTCACAGCGAAATCGATTAGTATTTTTCGTTGTGGTAAATTTTATCCCGCTTTAGACGTTTAATAATTAAAAGAAAATTTTATAAAAAAAACTATTGTTTCTAAAGGTAAAGAGTTAAGAACATCGACGTTAAACTCCAAGAAGCCGTTGGAAGAATTTGTCTGTCAGGTGCATTCATCAAAGCTTTGATGTTCTGAACTTTTGAACCGTCAGTGTAATAATCAAGACCGGTCGGCAGTTGCGAAGTTCAAACTGCCGACCGGTCTTGATTATTACATAGGCGGTTCAAAAGTTCAGAACATCAAAGCTTTGAATGTACCTAAAAGAGGAATCGTCTTCGTTGTTTACCAGAGGTAGGTCAACTGACTTGAACTTCATTTTTTATCGACGTCAGAGAGAGGGAGAGGGGGGGTCATCTACTCCGAGGTGCCAAATAAGAGTGTCGACATGCTTATTAATTTTGCTGAAAAATTCCTTGCCATCACTGTTATTTGGTATTGAGACAGAGCAAAAATGCCATCACTGTTATTTTCAGACCAAAATCTGAGCCATCACTGTTATTTGGCCATCACTGTTATTTGGCACCTTAGAGTAGGTACGATTAATCGATTCTGATCGATTATTTGCGACGATTAATCATTTCCTAAATTAGAAAAATCGTGACGGCCCTAATTTTATTAATTTTGCGCGAGGCTGTGACTGAGCATGGTTATTTATAATTGTTCACGTTCAATTTGCAGACAAGAGTTACTATCTGGTTATTAAATATTATGCAGGCAATAACTATCGTCTATAAATTAGAATGGAATAAGTGAACCACCTGGCTTGCGCTGGTTGACATCCATTTTATTCCCGACCAACGGTGTTACCGATGATTCGGCGTGGGTGTTGAATCGATGCCGATAAGCCATTATCGGCCAATAGCCGATGATCCGTACATCAGTACACAGATACCATATAGCTGCATACAGACTGTTACATTCCCTAAACACTCCTTGAATTTGTTTGTTTGTTCATCTAGTTGGAATTTTAAACAGCCATTTAATTTGGGACTCCATCAGTTTGGTTTCTCTCTTCAGAAATTAAAATTCTGCTTGTAAAATGTGTGAAGAGTAATAGTTAGCTGAGCCTGACAGTATGTTTTCAGAGCAATGGATGAACTTCAACAGTTTTTACAAACATCAAAGGATTATGTTGACGAGTTTCATGACAGTTTTCACAGTCAAATTGATGGTTTAGCGGTTTTACATCAATAAGTCTACTAATGATGTCCATTCTGACTCATTCCCACTAGGGGCTTTTCATGACCTTTTTTTCATTCCTTGAAAAACAGGTCAGCAATGTTTGGCTGCAGCATGTAAATTCTAGATTTTTCAACTAAAATTACAGTACACTGAAAAGAAATGTTAAAAAAAAAGGGGAGGACTGAAAAAAAAATGTTAAAAAATGTTGGAGGGGGTAAAAACCCAAAAATTGGATTTGTTCATTTAGTTGTAATTTTAAACAGCCATTTAATTTGGGACTGATGGAGACCCAAATTAAATAGCTGTTTAAAATTCCAACTTGATGAACAAACAAATTCAAGGAGTGTTTAGGGAATGTAACAGTCTGTATACAGCTATATGGTATCTGTGTGCTATGTGCTATCTATGTAGTTCTATGAATCGCAATTTTTCGAACCCCACCTCTACTGAGTGTTTTTTTTTGTGAGTGCTACATTTTAGGTTTATTTTATATGTTGAGCATGTTTTGTAGAGAATAAAAGGGGGAAATGACCAATTTTGGGGGGGGGGGGGGGGGGGGGGGGGAATTGTTATGGGGGCGGGGGGGGGGGGGGGGGAGTGTCTTGCACCTGTTTACAAAAGTGAACAAGCACTACTCCACTTCCCGGGATCCCTACAAGGAAGCTTCCAACACTAATTTTATTGATTGCTGCTCTCATGCCTGCATTTTCCACCCCCTACTATTATTCAAACCCCTTACTATTAAAATTCCGAAAATTTTCCACCTCCTATTATTCAAACCCGTACTATTAAAATTCCGAATTTTTTTCACCCCTATTGTTCTGACCCCTACTAATATTCGGATCACTAGAGTATCGTTGCCATGATTTGTTCTGCTGCTAATATAGCCTTCACTTCAAAAACCACATTTTTCGTTTCTACTGATTTTTTTCCATTTCAAATGTGTATATTCATATGCAGTAGATTATAATGAACATTTTGATGTATAACATTGCAATATAATTTTTTTTTTATTTTCCTTTTCTTTGGCAGGAGTCTCATTTCAAATTGTTTCGGGTAGGCAGCCCCTTACATTTTTGTTGTAAAGCAAAAATGTAATTTAACTTCGAAGTCACATAACATCACGTAATTTCATTTTGCAAGTGGTTTTGTGGTAAAAAGTAATGGCTGCAACTGTTTGGTATGTACTTTGTACATACCCAAACACAGTTGCAATCATTTGAAGCAAAATGGGTCACAGAAATATTTATTTTTCTGTTAGTTTCAACTGACATCACAGTTTGAAAGGTAATTATTAAAGGAATATCGACACTATAATATACTACCATTACTACTATCCACTTTAAGCACATGCACCAGGAGGTCATTGTTCAGGGCTTGCCTTGAGTCGGGGCCGATCCTTCCTTCCATATGATTTTGTTGTTTCATTTTCACTAAGGCAGCGTGTTTTTTACCTGCCATGTGACTTAGAAGGGCCACTTCGCCCATATTCAATACGTCAAATGATTTTCTGCATATTGTGCACATTGCCTTTTTATTCGAAGTTTTGTCCTGAGAAATCCATTGTTTGAATCTAGGGTGTTTCCCATTTCGGCGAAAAAACACTTCCCCATGATAAACAAATACAAAAATAATAAATGACCTTCACGTTGGGAATTTCAAAGACAATAAAACACAGTGCGCATGTGACTTGACCTTCGGAATTCTCCGTAATTCCGAGCTGCATTCGGCTTTGAAAAACCTGTGATATCTCGGTTGTATTCCATTGAAAATGCGCGAAGCTTTCCGATCCGAATTTTTCTGTTATCGAATGCGGGGCGTTGACAAATAATTCTTGTATGCTGGTTCTTTTTACTCAGAATGATTACACCTTTGTTAAAAACAGTAATTTCCATACTTTTTCAAGACCCCAAGGCTCGACACACATTTTCAAACCTTTTCCAGGCCTTTTTCAAACCGCCCCAAATTTCCATACTTTTTCCCGTTTTCCAGACCCACATACGAACCCTGTAATACAAACTGTTTTTGTCCGATTCAAATTAACATCCACCTAAATCCGCATGAAAACTGAGAAAATCCCAAGCTAAAAAAAAACAAACAAACATTTACAAGACTTCGAAAGCACGCTTGTCAACTAATGGGAGAATTCCCTTCAATCCCACAATACTATGCGCAGGTACATCCGATCCTAACATCTGAATAAATGCAACACTAGACACAGAAACTGGAGTCAAAATAAATGTGCGAAATAAAATAAAATGTGTACCTGTGTCTACGTAGAGAGGTGGGGCGCATTCCATTTCTGAAATATCCAAAGCTGTGGGGAATTTTCATGGATTGAAATTGTTTAAACGGTAAACTGAAATGTTTTTCATTTTTTTTTCATTGAGACAACCCTTGCATCGAAAATACACACACCACATGCCACAATATGTACGAAACGTCCGAACATTTTAACAAAAAATCCAAAATGTCTATGTACGAAACGTCCAGCACCCACATGATGGATCCAACTCGTTTCGTCCCCGGGATTTTTTTTCTAAGCAAAAGCAATCGAGGTCGCCATTGGAAAGAATGTAACAAAATTACCCCAAAAGGCCAGACTTCAATATCTGGGGGGACTTTTTCAGGCCCCCAGCAGGCCCCGACCTCAACATCTGGGGGACTTTTTTTAGGCCCCGACCATTTTACTCAAGGCAAGCCCTGAAATTATTACATGAATAGGTTGTATTGTGGCAAGTTAATTGATAAGTCTTGTCTGTTTTCAATTAGGGCTGTCGCGACTATCATTTTTTGTAATCGACTAATTGTGACCAGTAATCGACGGTTAGTCGATTAATAGTCGCTTCCCATGATTTTTTAGCAAATCATTCTTCTGTTCGTAAAACTCTGAAAATGACAATGGCACCAGCGTGTTCAGATGAAGTGGGGTTGTGGGAACAACAAATCGGTCCCGACTGAAGCTACATGTAGTCCAATCTTGGACCCGCAGTCCGTAATAAAATTTTTGGGGTTGGTACGTCCTGTAGGACGCACCAACCCCAAAAATAATATTACTGACTGCGGGTCCAAGTTTGAACTAGATTGAAGCCGATGAATTAAAATGAATTTACCAAAGAACGTTCCTGCATATGTTTCCTTTCTGCAATAAGTTTCTCGAAATTTTGAACATTGAGATCTATGCATTCTCTCGTCAGTTGTTAAAATTGTATCTTAGTCTGAAGTTCCGAACTTTGAGAAGTGATCTGACGTTCTGACTTTCGTCATAATTTTGTCACTTCCGCGCTTTGGGTTTTCCAATGGGTGCATTCGTGTGTACAAGACTGGAGAAATTCAGAAGAATCTATTCTTCTCGAGTAACTGCGAGTGTTCTTTCTTACACAGTCAGTGACAGTCGTACAGTCTTCCGAATATGAATGTTAACTATGGTTAGATATTTAAAGTTATTCACCTTCATTGATCATTCACCTCACAAAACAATGCAATTTAGCCGCGACATGTAGTAGACGTGTACCACCTTGAAAATGAACAACAGACTAAAAATAAAAAACGTCGACTACTTCAATAGTCGACGGTTAGTCGACTAATCGAATAATCGCGACAGCCCTATTTTCAATGCATAAATTTCAGACAAGGTGTTTAGTGGTGTATAAATAATATCAGGGATTATTAAGTCTTTAATATTGATATGAGGTGTGAATTTGTTGTCGGGAGTCCATGGGCTTGATCTGAAAACCTTTTATTCATTATATGGTTCTTTAATTCCAAAATATAGAAAGTATTCAAAATGTATTCATGAATACAGCTCAAATTTTAATGTATTTGAATACGAATACATGTATTCATAACATTCAGTGAATACTGAATACTTGATAAACTGTATTTGAATACGACTAAATACAAATACCCCAACCCTATGTTCAGGGTCACTGACCTTGACCTATCAGTTCTGGTATGGATACGGTAGACTTCCAGGAACCAACGGTGCCTGCCGTCAACTTTATGAGTTGATTACATACGTGTTCCATACATCTCAACCTTCATTCTGATGTATAATTTCAAATCAAATCATTTCACAACTTTGCCCCAAAACCCACGTGATCATAACATTGTCAACAACAAATGTGTCTTCTGAACAGAATCACGCGTTTGTGGTCACTCCCCCCCCCCCAGTGTTATCACCAGGTCGGTGATGAAATAAGCTTTCTCAGAGTATGGAGTGTTATTTACAACTCAAACACTCGAATTACCGATCTATTCCTTGTTAATCCAGACGGTTATGTATGCGGCTGCCAATTTCCTTGTCATCAAAAGCAAAAAAATAAATATTTTTGAAAAAGTGGATAAATTCTTCTGGTTTTGTATACTTTTGTCATTATTTTGGTATATAATGTTATTCACCGCTTTAATTCGTATTTTTAGGGCAGTGTGGAAATTTTCCAAAAAAATGTCCAAAGTTACGTTTGACGACCCCTTAATTAGTTCTTAGCTTTGAAATAATTATGTGACGTTTTGACCTGTTCACACGACGCAACGATCCAAATATGGTGTTTATTTTTTCCCAATTCCTCAGAGAGTGCAGAGTACCCGTGAGAAATTTCGAAGTGATGACGCGGTAGCGTCAAATGTCTTATCATGAACGCTTACGAAGAATTCAAAACTACTAAAAGTACAAATTTCGGGGTATTTTTTTTTTTCAAGTCGGACCCTGCGACATATCCTTTTTTCATTGAAATCGTGTCCTGTGATTTCTTTTCCACTAAAAATGACGCAATCTTCATGAAATTGAGATCATTTTCCATAAAATATGGCGGCTAAAAAGGAACACGTGAATCTCAAAACTGCTGGTAACAAATTGGCAACAATACGTTAAAAAGAAGATAATTTGACGTGAATGACTCAAGAAATTTTCATTCCTTCCTTTTTATTCAGTTGATCATTCCACACCTAAACACACAACACTTCGACAGAAAAAAAAATTGATGCGCCATGTTGACGTGGAACCGGCGACAAAATAATTTTTAAACCAACTCAAATACTGTTAAGTTCACAAAGTTACATCAGAATGTTCAACAAAATAGTTGACAAAAATAATATGATTCCAAAGAATACCTTTTAAAACTGAGATGATACAGCGAAACGCGTTTTAAACACGGATTACAAGAGCATACAATACTTACATGCGAAGGCGAATATCACCAAATCGGAAAAGGAAAGACGTGAGTCTAGTCACGTGATATATATACTATTACTAGAGGGGTGAGTCAAATGACGTCATTTATGGCAATTGTCTAGAGGAGTTTCTTCAGTTGGTGCAATCATGGTGTTCTGTCCGATATCTGTGGGTGCAATTGGATCCTTCGACAGATACTGGGACGTTTCGGCCCGAGACGTTTCGGCCTTGATATATTGAGGTACCGGAGAAAGGAGAAAATTTTCAAGTGGGTCGAGGAAACAAGAACACGTGATCAGGCACTCGCGAAATTGTGAGTGAGGAGAAAATGGAACAACGCAAAAAATTCTGAAGATTTTTTTATTTATCCTTTTCAGTGTATTTGTGTTGGAAGTACAATTTTTCATATAAATAAACAGAAATACCAATGTAAAAAATAACAGAGAAATAAATACACAAATAGACAGACATCGAGCAGGATACATAATATATTACATATAGGTATATTTACAATGTAAAAACCGGGACCAGATGAAGTGCACTTGTACTATTGTAATAACAATAAAAAATTTTTGTTATATTTTATTTTTGTTGGCAATTCCGACACTTGAAATTATTACTCGGAGAAGAAGCACCAAGTAAGAATGCCAAGTGTTGGAATTGTCAGTAAAAATAAAATATAACCAACTTATTCAAATTCAAATCAAATCCAATGGTTTCGCGCGCCGAAGGCGTGCAGGGACGCTTTGGGGAGCAAGCCCCGTTCGACCCTCTTTAGCTGTAGAATTTTGAAGTGTCAGACTGTGGTAAAGGAGGAGAAGTTGTGGGTTGTTAGCGGCGCTTGTGTCTTATCTGCTAATGGTGATTGGTGAGTTTTGTAGGGTCTGGTCCTGGCCGAGTCCGGAGTGGCTGTGGGTGACTGCTGAGGCTTTTGTTGCTGTAGTTGTAGGTTTCTGGCGTCTATTAGTTTTTTTTGGTTTCTTCGACTTGTTGGAGGAATAGTTTGGTAATTCCTGTCCATCTCTTGCTTGTGAAGGTCCCCTTGAAGTTTGTTTTCCCGTAAGATGTTCTCCAGCCTGTCGTCCGCCTCCTGGCATTTTGGTTTAGAAGGAAGAGGTGAGTGGGGATCAGGAAGAGGCGAGAGGGCAGCTTCCATTTCCACCTCAGTCTCCATAGACTCTTCCACATCCGACAACACCGGCTGGGAGGCCGGCATTTGGATGGGGCTGTCTGTGCGAGTGGGAGGGGAAGTGGTGACCGCCTCTGGCTCTTTCTTTTCCTCACCGTTCTCTTTCTTCTTTTCCAAGAATGCCTCCAAGCGTCGGGCATCCCTCCGTTTGGTGGACGGGCCCTTTCTTCTCGGTTTCCTTCTCTTTTCAGGGCCTCCAGACCCCTATGGTTGAGGACCAGTGTGAGAGGAGGTCCTCTCAGCAAAGGTGCTACCTCTCCCCGAGGAGGGTGGTGATTCTGTATTTTCATCGATCTTGAATTCCAGTGACAGATGAACGCTCTTGCCTATTTCCTGATAGTCCAGGTGATAGGGCAAGAGACGCCCAGAGCTGCAATTGTTTTCTTCAGTCTCGCTGGTAGCTCCAGTGTTTCCATAATTAAGACTTTAATTAGGATGCTCGCACTCTGAGTTCAGAGGTGCGAATGTGTGATGGATGTTCAGAGGTGCGAATGTGGAAGGAATGATTTCGCGCGCCGAAGGTGCGAAGGGACGGTATGGGGGACAAGCCCCTTTCGACCCTCGTTGACTGTAGGTGATTCGTTCGCACATGTCTAGGCGTGTTGAAGGAGGAACTGCTTCGGGTACTCGGCCGGTGTCACCAGTTGCGTCGTGATGGTCTCTTGGCTGATGTCGGTTGAACCCTCGGGTGAGGACCAGTGTGAGAGGTGGTTGGGTCCTCTCATAAAGGTACTACCTCTCCCCGAGGGTGCAGTCGATCTGGATTTTCGGGCAAGTATAGTCTGCCGCTTCGAGGATGATTATGAGTGATGGGTGATGGCCATCACTGGCAAGTATAATCTGCCTCAGGCTGTCTCTGTTTGGTTGGACTCTTTGGACGAAAACAACAACGACCCCTTTCGGGGACCACCAAGAAGAAGAAGACCCGAACTTCCCTGGTTCGGGGGCAGGCCTGCATTGTAATCATATTGGGTTGGGACAAAAAGATGCGCAATGCGCTTACAAAAAGGGGCAGAGGTGGGACGCAGGACCAACACTCGCCTCCCTTAAAGTGGTTGACCATTTTTGGGGATGGAGCGGAGGATGTTCAGGAACCGTGGGGGTGACTGTTTCCATATCGGTTAGACTGTCTGTAGCGGTTATTGGGGTGCTGGTAAAAAAAAACATCTGTGTACCTGCTAAAAAGAAGAAGGTAGAATTAGTTTTCATTAGAATATGTAAACTGTAAAGATAAAAGTAGCACCTCTTTAGCTGCGTGTCCTCGTGGTATCTGCTGTGTGTGTGGCGGAGAGTATGAAATGCACATTTGTAAGAGCAGTAACATACTCTCGTGTGGTATTGTGCTGTGTGTGTGCTTGTCGCTATGGGGGAGAGTATGAAATACACGAATCTTTACATTCGTAAGAGCAGTAACATACTCTCGTGCTTGGGACCCCAATCGTTCCCTATTTATTATTTAGTTTTTATAACAGTATTTATTCCTGGTGTAACTTTTAGTTGAGTCGGTGAAGGCAGCCCTTTCTGGTAGAAGGCCACAGTTAAGCTGTTTTTCTGCCTGTTCGTTCACCTTGTCATTCCGTAGTTTTTCACTCGAGCGGTCTTAGTTTTGGTTACAGTTTTTGGGCTTTTGTCGGCTTTCGCAAATTGCTCCAAGTTCGGAGATTAGTTCGCTGTCGGCTAACCGTTCTTGATTTTTCGCGGCCAGGGTGGCTAGGCGGTCTTTAATGGTGGGGATATCGGCCCTGTCGTGGAGTGTTTTGATGGGTGTGTCCCATGGGGCACGTAGGGCAACTCTAAGCGCGTGATTTTGGACCCTCTGGAGTTTTCCCATATTAGTTTGGTTGAGGTCAGTTAGTATGATTGCACCGTATTCGAGTACTGGGCACACAAAGGCTTTGTATAGTTTTAGTAGGGTGGACTGGTTGGCTCCCCATGAAGTTCCCTTAAGCATTTTCAGTAAGTTAATTCGTTTGGTAGCTTTTTTCGCCATGTCGTCGGTATGTTTGTTGAAGGACAATTTTTGATCAATGGTGATGCCCAGGAATTTCGCTTCTTTGCATTCTGGGAGGGTGTTATCCATAAGTTTTAGGTCAAAATCCCGTTTAGTTGTCTTGCGAGTAAAGGTGATTCGTTGGATTTTATTGGCGTTTAGCTTTATTCTCCATTTGGCACACCATTGTTCAAGCTCATCGAGAGCGCGTTGCAGGGTTTTTTGGAGCAGATTGGCCGTAGTCCCAGAGGCCCTTATCATCCGCGAATTGGGAAACCTGGACGCGGTCATCGGAGAAGCTAAGGTCATTCACGAAAAAGATGTATAGGAGGGGGCTTAGGACGGATCCTTGGGGGTGCCTGCTTCAAGGGGGACACTGTCGGACATTTCATTGTTCACTCTGACTTTAATTTCGCGATCATTTAAGAAGGAGGATAGTAATCTAATCAGTTTCACGGGGAGTCTCATTTTTGATAGTTTGTAGCGCATTCCATTATGCCAAACAGAGTCGAATGCTTTTTCGACGTCTAGCAGGACTGCCGCTCCTATTTGCTGATTGTTGATAGCCGTTTTCATTTGAGTCACTAATCGGTAGACATGTTCGATGCCTTCTTTACGGTTTCTATAGGCTCTCTGCCATTTATTGAAGAAGTCGATGTCTTCAAGGCGCCCCCTGAACCGATTGGTAAGGATTCTTTCGAATGTCTTACCAATGCAGCTGAGCAGGCTGATTGGGCGGTAGCTGGCTGGATCGGAGGGGTCCTTATCGGGTTTTGGTATCATGACGCCGATGGCTTTTTTCCAGCATTTGGGAAAGTAGTCATGGGTGAGGGATGCGTTGAATAGTTTATTTAGTTTATCGATTAGGGAGTTTGGGCTTTGTTTTAGAATTTTGTAGCTTACTTCGTCTTCGCCGGGTGAGGAGGAGTTTTTGCATTTTTTTATGACATTAATGATTTCGTCATTGGTGATGGGGGTGACAAGGTCATCATCGTCCCCTTCTTCTGGCTCATTATCGAAATTGGGGTCCCGGTAAATATCGGGGTGTTCATTGATGAAGTCATCAATCGCTTTGATGACGGCGTCATCATTGCCCGTGCCTTGATACGGGCGATGCGTTTTTCTTAGGAGGTCGGCAAAGGTGTCGGCCTTCTCTTTGTCGGTGCAAGTGAAAGAGCCGTCTTCTTTCTTAAGAGGTTTTGCTGCGGCTTTGCCGCCCTTGTTTTTTTGCCCAGTAAGAATTTTGAAAGAGTCCCAGAATTTTTTAGCATCTTGGGTCCCGTTTAGGTTGGCTGTTGCCTTTTCCCAGCTGGCTTGTTTTTCAGTTCTGAGGGCTTGTTTGACTTCGCCATGAAGGCGGTTGTATGTTTTTTTGAGTTCGGCTTACTTGCTGGGGTCATTTTTTTTTTGAGAGAGCGAAGAGCTTTCCGTTTAGATTTGATAAGTGACAGGGTCTCGCCCGAGATAGTGTTTCTCCAGGGGAGAACTTCCTCTATTGGGCATATTTCGTTTAAGGTTGAGTTAATGATTTTCTCAATGCTCTCGCATTGGGTTTCTAGTTCCGCTGCATTGGATGGGAGGGAGTTAGTGAGTTTGACATCAATGATGTCGCGGTAGAGGTTCCAATTGATTTTCCTGAAGTTTCTGCGGAGAGTGGGTGGGTACATAAGTGGGCCACTACCTAACTGCAGGGAGGCATGGACCGGGAGGTGGTCACTGCCTAAGTCATCATCGCCGACCCAGTGGTCGTCGATGTGGTTTATCAGGGAGTCACTGGCGATAATTAGATCGAGGATTTCGGAAGAGAATAATGGGTTGTTACTGATATAAGTTGCTGAGCTGTCATTCATAATCACATGAAGGTTATGTTTTTTGTGATTTCAAGGAGGGCTTCACAATTGGGGGTAGTTTTATTGCAGCCAAAATACAGGTATTTGGCATTGAAGTCGCCGAGGAAAATGCAGTGTTTGTATTTCCTCGTAAAGAATTCAAAGACAGTGTCAGAAACAATTTTGCTTGGGTCGTTATAATAACAAACAATCGCGATGTTTTTATTGTCAACAGTGATTTCAGTAGCAATCACCTCTGCATCGAGGTGATTAGTTTTTATGGTTTTGGTTTTGATGTTCTGCTTTATTATAAGAGCAACGCCGCCACCTTGGGTGGTTAGTCGGTCTCTCCTAATAGTGCTGAACCCACTTATTGAGAAATTTTTGCTGGGTCGAAGCCAACTTTCATAGATGCAGACAATGTCTGTACCTTCGAAGTATCGGCTCATTTGAAGCTTCTTATTGTTAACGCTTCTACACGGCTATTTGTAATTTATTCATGATGGGCGTTGAGTTATTGCGGTCTTTTGGTTACACATGGAGGGTGGCTTTAGTTGATGTTGATGGTGGCTTTAATTAGTGACTCTAATATTTGGGTTTTGAATAATTTAGAGGCTGAACGGCTGACATCCTGACAGTTGTCAGACAGGTTGGTGTTGACATGTTTATTTAGGACGGAGTAGAGTGCTCCCGCGACGAGGGAGCATATTCTATGGGGTGAAGAGGCGTTGTCGGGTTTTTTTAAGTTGATGTTTTTCAGTTCTATATTTGTTTTAACCTTTTTGAAGTGGGGGCAGCCCCGGTAGTTGCTGATGTGGGGACCTTTACAGTTGGGGCATGAGGGGGATTTTGACTTTCATGCCTTGGTGAGATGGTTTTCTCCGCATTTCATGCAGGTCAAGGCCCCCTGCATTTGTTGGCAACGTGTCCAAACTTTTGGCATTTGTGGCATTGCACAGGAGGGGGAGTAGATCGGTACTCCTCCGCCACATGCTTTCTTCCGTTAATGGTGACCCCATTGGTCAGTATTCTATTTTTGATTTCGGGGTCAGGGCACGTAACTTTCACCTTCCATGTGCTATTCCCAGAGGCTCTAAACGTAAAACGCTCCCACTTGCAGTTTTGGACACCCCTAGTGATGGCTTCAGCGGGAGTGTTCGGGTGAACCCTCGTAACGACTACTATGAATGATTTTGCTTTTTTGACGGGTGGGGCAGGTGTAGCTTTCCCTTGCCCCTGCCTTATAGGTTTGGTTATTGGGCGATCTGCCGTTTTCTTAACAACTGTCGAGAACTCTAGATCCATAAGTGGTGTTGGTAATGGAGATGGCCCTGAGTTGCTTGGACTCGGCTGTCCTGATGCATTAGCTGCTACTTGGCTTGGTGCCCTGTCCGTGGTTTTACTAACGTTATTTTTGTTGGTTTGGCCTGCTGATGGCCCTCCCGACGAGACAGAGACAGGATGGCACGGACGAGGAATGAAGCTTCTAGACCTTTTGATTTTTCTTTTCGTCATTGTCTCAAAGCCATCCTCGTTCGTACACTCCTGCAGCTCTGCGTCAGAGTCAGAGTCATTACCGTCTTGCTTTCTTTTTTTAAAAGTATTACTATCAGAGTCTTGATTGGAGACTGGAGGGCTACTGAGATTTGGAGTCCCCTGGGTATTGGGTAATCGGAAAAAAGTAACAGGAAAAAAAGTAACAGGAAAAAAAGTAACAGATTTGGGTAGGAAAAAAAGAAACAGGAAAAAAAGTAACACTTTCTTATTTTTATAAGGTAAAAAAGTAACAGGAAAAAAAGTAACAGATTTGGGTAGGAAAAAAAAACAGGAAAAAGAGTCACACTTTCTTATTTTTATTTCATAAAAGTGATAGATTACTTAATTATGATTTAGTTATATTATTGAAACTAGTTGGATTATTACATATCAGTATAAGTACTACATATTGCATAGTTATAAAATAATTTAACAAACTTAATTATGATTTAGTTAGATTATTACATATCACACCTTGTGTAATCTAATATTCTGGCCAATGCCAGTAAGAAAAGCTGAAATAGTAAGTGAACCTTGGGAATATAAACCACACAGATTTTTCAGTTTTCTATTCAGGGATTCAGCTGACTTCTGTTTGCGGATAACAGGCAGCAAACCAACTGACACCTGTTGAATAATTGTATTGGTCAGAGCTTGCTCTTTTTGAAACCATTGGATAGTTTTCCAGACTGATGGGTGCTGGTGGCCAACAAGATTGTAGAACTTGTTGTTCCAGCCTTCACATGCATTATTTGTACGAGATTCGCCATCCAGCGTAGCACTATTAACATTCCATGTAGCTGGAGGATAGGCTGGAGGAGTTAATCTAAGTCGTAATGGTGCCAATACATCTGAAGGTGCGGCGCGAGGTTGCCTGTATCTACCAGTGACATAATTTTCATCAAAATACCTCAACAGTTCCTCGGCTTCTTCTGGAACAATGTCTTTGAGGTGATTCATACCATCACACTTCACAACAGTATTTACATTCAAGTCAATATTTAGCTCAGTCAGTTTATCTACAATAGCTTGAAACAGAGTCTCATAGGAAGTACGTGTCTTCCTCTGTAATATAGCGTATACACAAGATAAAAAACTGTCATGAAACTTAACCCTAACAACATAAATTTGCTGAAATAGTGGAGGAGCCATTGCAAAATTACCGTCCATAAATAAAGTACTTGCACTGCCAAGATAATTGAGTCTACTATTTGTTGCAAATGCAACCACACGCTCACTTGCATCAGGTCCATTATCAAAGAAAAGGAATTGTTCAGAGTCTGATATTTTCTGAAACTCTTCTGGAATGGTCAGCTCAGACAGACTTTTGGGGACAGGAGGACTTCTTCTGTGGTATCTCAGACTCCGTTTGGCATTATCTAAGTCTGGCAGCATCAACTTGACTTCACTTTCAGCATTTGAAACAGCTGTTGCGAGGATCTGTGATGGCTTATCTAAGGAAGAAGCTGCTTGTTTTCGCATTTCATTTCTCAATTTGGTATATGCGATACTGACATTTTCTGGAGGATGGTTGTGTTGTCTAACTATTTCTGGGTTGTTGAAATCTGTAGTAGTACAGAGACGTGCACGGCAGTCTGATTTAGCACGTTTAGTGCATTTCCACCAGACCTTGTTCTTCCTTCTTACAGATACAGTGTACATGAAACCTTCATGACAAAGTTTTTTGCCCCTCTTATTACTCTCAATGACTTCCATGATGACTCAAGAACATTTAATGACTAATTCTAACTGCTGTCCAATATATAGTTTGCTGTGTGTTTATTTTTTCAAGAACATTGTTGTACATCAAAGAAGAGAATTCATGAAAGTAGCCACACTTGCTTGTGTTTATTTTTTCAAGAACACTGTTGTACATCAAAGAAGAGAATACTTGAAAGTAACCACACTTGCTGTGTGTTTATTACAATGTGTGTTCATTTGTTTCAAGAACATTGTTGTACATCAAAGAAAGCATGATGGATATCCTTGTAACAACATTGTCATAGCACACATGATCTCCAATTACAAAATAATTAAAAAAATAAAAAATAAAATTATTATTATAATTATTATAATGAAAAATGAAATAATGCAAAAACACTGTTACTTTTTTTCCTGTTGTATTATTATAATTGTTACTTTTTTTCCTGTTTCTTTTTTTCCGTTTCTTTTTTTCCTGTTACTTTTTTTCCTACATTCGGGTATTGATGAGCTGTGAAAGCGGAACATCCGGGTTAAAACTTTTAGTGTTAAGAGGATCCCTTGGATCCTTGCTGAGAGAGGGAATTTTGTTTATGGTGGTTTTACCAGCAGCCCGAACGACCTCGGCATAGGATCTAGGACTTTTGCCCTGTCCACATGGCAGGGTCGCCGGGGTTGCTGGGCAACCAGACTCAATCTCAATGGTATCCTTGGAAATGGCATGTATTTCTGCCACCACTTGGATCTCCCTTGGAGGAGAGCCAGAGGTGGGTGGGGTAGATAGTGTATGACTATCCTGAGCTACATGAGCTTCCACTGGAATCCATGCTGGCTCAGAGCCAGGGGTTGTTTTCACTGAAACCCTTTCTGGCTCAGAGCTAGGGGTTGCTTCCATTGGGACCCTTGCTGGCTCAGAGCCAGGGGCTGGTGGAGTTGGAGGAGAGGATTGTGAGGTTGGTTCACCCCTCAACCGAGCAATAGTCTCATCCTTTTCCTTGATTGTTTTATGGAGATCTGCTAACTGGTCTTGTAGATTAGCTACCTGTACAGATAGATTGGAAATTGTTCTAACAAGAGAATCAAAATCTCTTACCTTAAACTCCGCTCCCATAGCTCCTCTCCTCTCAGCTCTTTCGCGCTCCCTCCTGTTTCTCCTCTCCTCTCCTCTTTCCTTTCTTCTCTTCTTTTTTCCTGGATGTTACCCAAAACTTTACTGGATGCTGGCACTTTTGGAGATGAAGATTAATTAATCTTGAAGTCAAGTAAGTCAATAAGTTAAACTCTTTTAATTCTCCAGATATGATAGTAATCACTTTCTGGAGGTGTGCAATTTGTAGGTGATAATTGACTGACTGCGAATGTGTGATTTAGTTGAAACCTTTTATTTACAGGTGGGGACATATCGTGTCAGGCGTACTTCTACCGTACCACTCAAAATAAGCTGCAGGGTAATCACAATAAAATTTGGTTATATTTTATTTTTTATGGCAATTCCGACACTTCATATTATTACTCGGAGAAGAAGTGTTGGAATTGTCAGCTAATTTTTACAAAAACACCCATTTTAGATTGCTCGTCACACCTTTTCCTGAGTAATTACTCTAAAACAGTATTAGAATCATGACAGGTTTGTCGCACACACAGCTCATTTGTATGTTATCACAATAACAACACTCCCACTCACCTTGTAAAAAAATATTTGCGGTCAGAAATGTGTGCAACATTGTACTGTGTAGACGTGAAAGCTCTGGGAAGATTTCTGCTTCATTTCAAAATGTGGAAAATTTTAAGTGAATTCGGAGTCCAGTTTCAAAATATTGGATATTTATATGGGGAACGGGACAACTCGCCGTACCCGAGGTGGAACGAGTCGCCGTCGGGACAAGTCGCCGTCAGAACAAGTCGCCGTGAAGCAGTAATTGATAAGTAACACGCGGCAAAGGATTAAATTATCTTTATTAATACTCATGACTTTTATAACAAGACAGGTTCAATATAACATATAATAATATAACATATAAAATAATAGTTACTAACATAACAAGATTAATCAGAGTGACAGACGATTCGTTGAAATCAATGACATCAATGAAATTAATTAATTAATACATTTCCAAGCAAATTTACCCTTTTTCACGTCGTGCTTAGACAAAGGGGTACAGCATGCACCTGTTCGTTGGAAATTATTTTATATCTGTGAATTCACATGAAAATGGTTCGAAAAGACCATTTTCATGTGAATTCACATATATAAAATAACGTTATAGAATTCTATATTATTTGAAAATTACTATAATTCACAAAAGATATAATTTATTCAAGAATATAGAAAGATTCAAGTACAAATGTATGTTTGATATCCATTATGGGAGAACTACTTTATATAGACAGCTGAACATTTCTTTAAAAAGGCTGCAGTAGACAATGAAGGTGGATCTGACATATTGGCATCCCAATAGTCTGTATCTTTCGGGCCATCTTCGTACATTTTGATCGGACGTCAGTTTCCAAATCTGATGCTTGCACCCTCAATTCCACATTCTCAGCTTCTGTCTGCAGGGCTGGTACCAGCTTATAAAAGCTCAATCTCGTTCCAAGGGTGTTGAGAGTGAGACGTCGGTGCCAAGCTGCAAAGAACAATAGAAACAATTACTTTTAGTGAATTACTCATTGATTAATTACCGTTTACCATGACAATCACAATCACACACACACAGATGTGGCCGAGAGAGAGAGGGAGAGAGAGAGAGAGAGGAAACTCACCTTCAGTGTCATTTATTAGTACGGACTTTATGACCCAAAATACTCCATTCATGCAGACTGAACGTGGTGGAGTCAACCCACTGGAGTTGGACGTAATCGACAAAGTCCCTGAGTTTTATTGTATAATGCCTCAAAAGTCTCCCCTATGTGAGCAGCTGGTAGGAATGGCAAGGTTGGATTTATTTGTAAAAATACTCTATAGGTAGGTAAACGATAAAATTAACAGTATTTCAATGGAATAAATTAATTTTTAGAAAAACAAAAAACGGAACAACTCGCCGTAAAATTCGGGACAACTCGTCGTCCGACGGCGACTTGTCCCGTACCCATTTATATGTGAGTCCTGCCCATATCGGAAACGTTCTCCATTCTCATAAATTCTTTGATTTCCAACTTAAAAGTGAGTACAACCATAATAAAAACCATAATCAAATTTATTTCATATTTAAAACTATAAATATAATCTTCGTCAAAATATTACCAAAAACCTAAGACGTTTCGGCCCGATTCTCGAGATTTTTCGGCCCGATTGGAGACCGAAACGTCCAGGCCGAAACGTCCCAAGGACGAAACGTCATAGAACCCTTCGACACACTTCGTTACTATTCGTTTCTGAACGAAAAACAACCGAGAGAAGTTTGTTTTCACAAAATGAAATCCACAGCCTGTGGAACAGCCATTCGGACACCAGCCCAATTCTAAAGACTCCCGATTGAGGAGTCCTGAAGAAAGATAAATACGTCTTTAACATCAACATGCATCACAATTACAGGGCTAATAAGTTAGATTTTCACAACTCTTTAAGTCACAGCTGGAAAATGTTCTAGTGTTAAAACTGCCACAGCGCCACTTCACAACAGTCAACACACAACAGACGCACGACAGTTTAATCTTAGTTTAAACAATATTTATTCAATAATTGATAAATGCATACATTTCATACGGAAGATAAAAGTCCGCCCAAGCCAGCAGTTTTCTATAAAACGTTTGACTTTTTCTGCAACTTCATCTCCTCCTTCAACAGAGTAGACTCCTCCTTCAACACGAGTAGACATGCGGAAATTAGTCATTTACAGTCACTGAGGGTCGAAAGGGGCTTGTTCCCCATACCGTCCCCGCGCACCTTCGGCGTGTTAAACCTTTCATTCGAGGCAGCTTCATCAGTTGAAGATGGACGAGCTCACTGAGAACCCATGCTCAAGTTGTAATAAAGAGGTACGGCGGCGACAAGATGCCCTAGAGTGTGACTCTTGCAATAAATGGAGACACAGGATTTGTGGCACTGGTATGTCCAGAGATGAATATAGAAGGATGACGAAACAGCAGCGCGATGGTACCATAATAACATGGGTCTGCTCAGAATGTCTGAAGTCAAGTCAAGTATCAGATGAATCAGAAATGGAAATAGATTCAACATCGCAAGAGAGGTCTTTCGACGTGATTCATCCCGTGGATGATCCCCTACCGGCGATAGAAAAGTCACTTGAGGAAGAACCCATTCCAGACACTATACTTAATGACCAGGTAACAACATACCAAATCGTCAAGGGAGGGTCAAAGAGGGGTGCTGACATTACGGATAACCGGGTCGCAAGGGATTTGTAAATCCCACATCGTCTCTGCGAGCCTTCGGCGCGCTAAAAACTTTCATTCGAGGCAGCTTCATCAGTTGAAGATGGACGAGCTCACTGAGAACCCATGCTCAAGTTGTAATAAAGAGGTACGGCGGCGACAAGATGCCCTAGAGTGTGACTCTTGCAATAAATGGAGACACAGGATTTGTGGCACTGGTATGTCCAGAGATGAATATAGAAGGATGGCGAAACAGTAGCGCGAGGGTACCATAATAACATGGGTCTGCCCAGAATGTCTAAAGTCAAGTCAAGTATCAGATGAATCAGAAATGAAAATAGATTCAACATCGCAAGAGAGGTCATTCCCACAGGACGTACACCGCACCAAAAGATATTTTACAGACTTTGGGTCCAAGTTTGGACTACCGTCTCAGCAGATTGATAATGTGTCTAGTGGCTAGGGACACACAGGCGTAACAGTTTATTACAGCTCATTCTTGAAAAATTAAATTTGGTAATGATTTTTGTAGATATAGAATACAAATATATCGTTATCAAATGTCATTTTTCATGCCGAGTACCCGTGTTTATGAATGGTGCAAATCGACTCTACTATGGTGCACATCGACCGAACAAATGTTGCAAATTGACTGAACCGATGGAGCAAATCGACTTTTCCGATGGAGCAAATCGACTTTTCCGATGGTGCAAATCGACTTTTTCGATGGTGCAAATCGACCGCCCGATGGTGCAAATCGACCGTGGAGCAAATCGACCGTTCCCCTCGGATCCCTTTTTTACACAGTAACAAATTTCCCTGCCTTTAGTTGTTTCATGTATAATACTGTATTGCACGAATCTTTACATTCGTAAGAGCAGCAACATACTCTCGTGCTTGGGACCCCAATCGTTCCCTATTTATTATTTAGTTTTAAGGTGCCAGGGATCGCGAGCGTTTTAAGTGGGCTGAGCTTCTTAGTCTGCGAGTGAGTTTGCAGCCGGACGGTAACAGGTCTAGCACACTAGACCACACCCGAGGGTGTTTCTTTCCTGTTGTGTCCTTCGCTGAAAGTGGCCTTATTTAGGTTAGTTTAAGTTTATTTGAAGTTGAGGGTGCCGGGGATCGCGATCGTTTAATGCGGGTTGAGCTTCCGAGGCTGTCAGCGGGAGGGCAACAGGTCTAGCACACTAGACCACACCCGAGGGTGTTTCTTTCCTGTTGTACCCTTCGCTGGTTGCGGACTTATTTATTTTAATTTAGTTTAGGGGTATTCGGGGGCGTCGGGGATCGCAGATCCCTATTTGTTATTTAATTTTGATAACAGTATTTATTCCTGATGTAACTTCTAGCTGAGTATAATTTCAAGACCGTGTCACATTGCAGGGGACATTTCGATACATAGATGCAACCTTCAAAGTGATAAGAAAGCCGTTTACCCAATTATTCACTATTCACTCGTTTGTAAAACAAGGTGACAATGTAAAACAGGTGCCACTGATGTTTGCACTTATGTCAGGCAAAAGAAAAAGAGACTATGAGACAGTTTTAGAAAATATTGTTGTCTCATGTTTGGAGGCTCCAGCAGTTCAAGAGACTGTTATTGACTTTGAGGCCACTATTTGGCAAGCAATTAAGGATGTATTTCCAATACTTCGCATAAAGGTTGTGCATTTCATTTTTCACAGGCCCCCTAGCGTAAAATTCAGGAACTGGGTTTATCAAATCAGTATAAAAGTGACAGTGCTACAAGCAAATATTTGAAAAAATTCATGGCTTTACCATATTCTTTCCCCATGAAAAAATCGAATCATCCTTCGAAAGTTTATGTGAAGATGCTACTTGCCAACAACTGACTGATTTCACGAACTGTGTGCGTACAACATGGATAAAAAAATGATATTTGGACTGTGGTGAATATTTTACAGATAGAGAGTCAGCTTGTGAATATAATTGCTGTCAAACTAGCGTCAGAAAACAAATTAAAACGTGTTCAGAAAAAAAGTATAGAAACATGCAAAAACTTGTTTATGAACTATGGGAACAGTATATTGCTAATGAAATTTCAACTAGGCAGCTTCTCAGAAAATGTTCAAGGCTTAATGACCCTACAGAGTAAACTAAATAATTAACTGGTAGAGTGCTGGGTGTTTCCTACAGCAAATCAAAGCTAAATAAAAAATTGCTCTATTACCTTTGGTTGGATAGTGTTCACAGGCACCATCCAATCAAATGTCAGAGAGCAGTATATTGCATAGAAAATCTGATTCATGTGAGGGGCAATAAAGGCTTTCTTTGGAAGAATGTAGCTTCTTGCACCTTGGACTCCGAGGTGCTAACTACTGAACAACAATGGAGCTCCCACTTGTTATCCAAGAAACACTTGTCAAAGTGAAGGCTACCTTTGCTACCACCTGGAGTATCCAGGTGCTCAAGGGTAAAATTCACATGACAGTGGATTTCGATAGAGAAGCCGAACTGACGTCCTTGGAGAGGTGTAGTACCTTTCGTGAGGAGATCCCCCCGCACTGGTCACCCTCCAAGTGACTCGGAATTGCAAAAGGATGATGACAAGCGCCGAACACAAAGGACAGCAGAAGAAGAAAGGGAAAAGAAAGAAGGGACCTTCCGCCAGACGACGCGATGCCCGCCGACTGACGGTGTTCATGGAAAAGAAAAAGACGGAGAAGGAAGAGAGGGCTAATCATGGCAGTGAACGCCCAATGCCTGCTACCCCAGTCCGTTCCACGTCCAGCTCGGTTCCCTCCACTCCGGTGGAAGGTCCGGAGGACGCTGATTCGCTAGGTAATAGTCTAACCTCCAGTCCATCACACTCTTCCCCCGAAGAGGAGATGGAGGAGGATGGTCTGTTTGTGGAGCAGGAAGTTGAGGCTGACATCGCACATGTCGCTAAACCCACTCTTGCTCTTCCTGCTTTTTCCGACCGGGACACCATCCAGGAAGCAAACACCACGGAGTCTGTGGAAAGTATCCTAGGAGAAAAGGCCAGAGACGACGACCACCTTATATATCTACAGGCCCATATTAAGACCTTGAAAGATCGCGGGTGCAAAGGCAACATGCTCAGAATATGATTAGAGAGTCTCAGCAACCACAACCTGAGAACAACACCAAAGAACTCTTCACCCCCGGCAGCTGCGAAGGCTAGACCTTACCAACCGAGTCCGCCCCCCACCACTCCTTCAACACCACCAAAGGGGGTATAACCAACTCAGTCACCTCCTCCTAAGAAAAGCAGACGAAAATCATAGACGCCACTAAGTATCTTAACACTTTCCTCCTTTACCACGGCCACCCCAGACAAATCGAATCACATACTGTTAAAGAGGGTCGAAAGGGGCTTGCCCCAAACCGTCCCTGCGCGGCTTCGGCGCGCGAAACCATTTCGTCCGTCCGGGATGTAGCTGGGGATGATAACTGCTGGTCGTTTCTGTAAAGTCAAAAATAAGGCTCCCAACACTCTACCAATTAATGCATTCTATTGCTGATACCTGTGCTGTGTTTCTGATACATGTATTGTATTACTGATGTGCTATGTTTTTATGTTCAGTTGTTGCTTTACAATGTTTGTGCTTTTTCATATCGTCATGCGAAAATCATAAAGTATTATTTCCTACCGACGTGTATTATATTACTGATGTGCTATGTTTTTTGTTATGTTGTTGCTTTATCGGGTTTGTGCTTCACCATATCGTCATGTGAGAATCATAAGGTTTTATCTCCTGCCGGGAGAAGGAAACTTATCATTCTCACGCGACGATATGATATACAACAACAAGATGTGTGTTATGACAGCGTTATTATTATGTCCTGTAATGCGTTTTATTTTTTATTTTATTATATGATGTCACGAAATTATCTTATATCTTTGTTTATGATCGATGAATAAATCAAATTGAATTTTTTTTTTTTTTTTTGTAATTTTTTTTATTTCCCCCTTTTTTCAAAACGGTTCTAAGATGGTTTCCAGTCAAGTTTAAAAGTGGGTCGAGATCACTTTTTTCGGGTCGAGATCACTTCGGGTTGAGATCACCAAAAGTGGGTCGACTTCACTTTTTTGGGTCGGCTTCACTCGGGTCGACTTCAACGTGGGCCGACTTCACCGGCTACCGCTTAAAGCTTATATGTAAGTCGTCTCCCGAGCAGTATTTAAGATGGCCCCATTCAACCATTCGCTGACTTCAGAGCGTGAACATCACCTAGATAGCCATGGAACTACCAGATAGACTAGTGAAAGCCATTTCAGCCCTGGGCGTCTCATGCCCTGTCTCCTGGACTATCCAGGAAATAGGCTTGGGCATCCACCTGAAAGTGGAGTTTGAAACTGAGAAGCCAACAACAACACCAACCTCTTCGGGGAGAGGTAGTACCTTTGGAGAGAGGATCCCCTCTCCCACTGGTCCTCACCTGAAGGGGCACGGAGGCCCTGAAAAGAGACAGCACAAGAAGAAGAGCCCATCGACCAAGTGCAGAGACGCCCGGCGCTTGGAGGCCTTCCGGAATAGGAAGAAAGAGTTGAGTGAGGGGGTGGAGGCTCTGGAGGCAGCCGCCAGTTCCCCTCCTAGTCCCACTGGTACACCCAATCAAGTGCCGGCTCCTGAGCCGGTACAGTTGGATGAGGAACGTCCAGTGGAGACTGAGGAGGAACTGGAAGTTGCTTTTTCCCCGCCTCCCACCCCTCACTCCCCCCTTCCTTCACTACCGGAAAGCCCGGGGGAGGTACAGCCACCACTCACTAGGGAGGACATAATAAGAGAACTAGAGCTGGCAAGGGCAGAACGGGCAAAAGCAAGAGAGCTCCGAGAAAAGATCAACGCGGGCACCTACACACCACCACCAGCCTCATCACCATCACCATCACCAAGCCAACCACCACCTAAGAAGAAGAGCCGCAAGAAGGGCAGAAAGGGATAAACCTCTTCCCTCCTTCCTTTTCCTCCTTTGACACGCCGAGACATACAAAAAACAAAATCATACAGTCAACGAGGGTCGAAAGGGGCTTGTCCCTCATATCGTCCCTGCGCGCCTTCGGCGCGCGAAATCATTTCGTTCGTATATAAGATTACACCTTCAGGTGATACAATACAGCGGACAAGCTCGTATATCGTCGCCTGGAGGCCGAGACCCTTTCCATTTTATAAAAGTTGAACTTAGTTGCTGCGATTGTAGATCAAGTGGCCGTTAAGTTAAGCGACACACTGGACTTTTCGCCGGAAAGACAGTTTGCCGGAAAAGACATTTCGCCGAAGCAAACTTAAATTTTTGAAATTGGACAGATCGTCGAAAAGATTTTAAAATTTTAAAAATGACTTACCCATTTTTTAAAATCCGTTTGACACGTCAAAACCGGTCCATTGAAGATGAAATTCTAAACTGAAATGAACGTTTAACTGAACACAATGTTTTTTCTGTTTTTTTTTTTTCCGCCGACAAGCCAAACTGCCAATTAACACTGTTGGCACATTCTTTTTTCACAGGGTATAAACGAACAGTCGCCTAAACCGGAAGTTGTGCGCTCTGAGGCGGGACTTTCCAATCTGAAATGCCAAAACGCGCGGAGGTGCAGGACATTTTCCTACTTTTAGCCGCATATTGTGATTGCAAGAGGAGTATTTTCTACTCAAACAGTAAATGGACTAGTTATATGTTATTTCTGGTGCGAATTCCGGTCCGAATGTCTTGCCATTTGTGTTTAAACGCCAATTTTGTTCACTGCGCTCACGACAATGTTTACATCTTTTGCGAACGACAATCTGATTGATGATACAAACATACAAAATCAGCGGCGCTTTAAAGACATTTTACTCTCAAAATTCCTAGAAAATTCACTTTCCACTTCAAACATACCGTCATACGGGAAGCCTGTAATAGTAGAATCGTAAACAGGAATAATATACGAAACGGTGTATCCGGCCTAACTCTCCGACCAATTACAAGCATGGACGTTTTTGAATTGTCCGACCAAGTGTGGGCTTTTGTCCGACAAACTGTGGGCTATTGTAACGGGAATTGTTAATGTCATGGACATAAGATAAACGTAAGCCTTATAATCACCAGCAAATTCCTAGCTATACTAACGAGACACGTTACACCAGGCAAGAGGTAGGGCTGCAGCGATAGATACACATTGCACGATTAGAAACGGGCCTGTGTTGAGTGTTCTTACTCCTCGGTTATATTCATGTCGATCCAATACGTGAGTATAAAACATGTGAGTAATATCATTGCTTGCTTGGTGACTCGATGTATTTTGTTTTTCATAATCAAACTGGTAAATTCCAGCTGGAATGTGTCCTGGTGGGTACAAAATTTGAAGCCCCCCTACCACCCCCCCCCCCCCCCCCCCGAGGTTGTACGGGGAAATTTCATTAAATCGCGGAGGTAACAGTTCAACAAGGTAATCGGGAGCAGAGCCACTTACAATTCGATAAAGTAGGCACATCTTTTGGGCATATCGTCTGCTCTCGAGACTTTGCCAACCAAATTCAAACAATCAATTTTGACGTGAAACGGACCTAGTCAGCCCACTAACAATTCGAGCTGCATAGTAATGAATGTCATCAAGACGTTTCAGCAGATATGCGCTTGCGCTTCCCCACACTGGACTTGCATATTCCAGAATAGGCAAAATAAAAGATAGATACATGCGCTCTAGTGTTTTTCTGTTAAGGGTATATTTTAGTTTTCTGAGCTATGACAGTCTAGCACTCGCTCTTTTGCAGATAATGTCGATATGGTGATCCCAGGACAGGTTACCCTGTAAGGTTAGTCCCAAATGTTTGTGTGTTTCAGCACATGTCAGAACAGTGTTCGAAAACACGATATCTGGACAGGAAACATCTCTCTGAAGGGCAAATTTAACCAGGTTTGTTTTATCAGGATTAAACCTAACAAGCCAGTTATCAGCCCATAGGTTTATCTGTTTAGATCTCGGTTCGGGACGTTAGTTTCTTCAGTTGCAGAAGATGCGCTTTTACTGAGGCACGTGTCATCAGCAAAAAGTCCTGCGAGAGAGTCCAGATTGTCTGCTATATCGTTGATATACACCAAAAATAGGAAGGGTCCAAGCACTGAACCCTGTGGGACACCTGCTTCAATAGTCCGTAGTCGGAGCAACATTGGTTCACTAAAACACGTTGTTTTCTATTGGATAAATAATCAGTGACCAACTTAGCAAGGTGCCAGATATACCATAATATTTGAGTTTGAATACCAGTCCCCGGTGCCACACTCGATCAAAAGCCTTGGAAATATCACAAAACACACCACAGGTAAACTGTCTTGAATCAACGGCGCTACAAAGATTGTGATGTACTTCGATTAGTTGGAAAACTAGAAGGAAACCACATTGGTACTTATAAAATAAGTCATTCTCAACAAAATGAGTGAGTACGTATTTGAAAACTACTGTTTCCATAACTTTACCAACACATGATAGGAGGGATATTGGTCTGTAATTGTTGGCATCGAGTCGATTACCTTTCTTAAATATTGGAGTTACATCTGCTAATTTCCAGTCACTTGGATAAATGCCACATTGCAAGGATTTTCTAAACAGTAAAAACAGGGGCAAACAGATTGCATTTCGGGTTTCTCTCAAGCGTCTATGGCTTATGTCGTCATGCCTACTGGCTTTTTTGACAGGTAGTGTCTTTATGATATTCACTATATCTATTTCCGTGAATTCAATATCCGTTAATATATTATCACATCTAGTCGCGAAAGGGGGTAGATTTTTACTATGACTGTCCAATTTGCTGTTCTTTAAGAATATGTTATTGAGGAGCTCCGCTTTCTCCTTGTCTTCATCGACAACTTTCAGTCCCACTTCACTAGTATATTGTAGTGAGGGAATACCTGAGTTGTCTATGAAATTATTAAGAAATTTCTTCACTGCGTGCCAGAACTGGTTGGAATTGGTGTTGACAGATAGGGACTCATCCACTTTATCAAGAAAATTTTTTTCGCTGTTTTTTTCATATTGTTAACCTTATTTCTAAGAGACTTGTACTTTTCCCAAAGCGAAGTGGTCTTAAATTTTAATGCTAAGCTTCTTGCTCTATCCCCTTGGCGGATTGTTTTTCTAAGATTATTGTCAAATCAAGGTTTATCATTTTTTCTTAGTGTTACTTTATGTCTGGGTATGCAGGATTGCACTAGTTCCGAAAGTTTACATCGAAAATTTGTAACTGATTCATTGATATTGTCTGGTTCACAGATACGAGTTTCCCAATCCGTGTCGTGTATCAGGTTGTTTAGTCTACCAAAATTGGCTTTATTGTAGTTCCAAACCTATCTTATACTACAGTGTGTTCGGGGTCGGGTTCTGTTTAAGATTATAAATGTGGCTTTGTGATCGGAAAGTTCAAAATTTATGGTACCGGAGAATATTTCGACAATGGTGTCACTTATAATAATTGGATCAAGGGGTGTTTGGCTTCTCGGTGTGACTCGGGTCGGGGTTTTTATGACATTTCTCATATTTAAACTTATTATCATATTATATAGAGGGCCACTGCACTTTAATAGGTCGCTGTTAAGATCACCTACAATCACTACCGAAGAATTCAAAGCTAAGGCTTGTTCTGTTTTCTCGTGGAGATTTTCCCAATAGTTTGCGGAACAGAAGTTCTCTGACCTATACGTTACACATGGGATAAAACACGATTTTGTGCCGACTTCGAACCATAAAATGTCGTCATCAAACCGAAGGCTAGGTAAAGATTTGGAAAACAGGTTGTCGGAAAAGTAAACTGCGATACCCCCACCAAACTGACTTCTGTCGTGTCTAACTGGTAGTTGAAAACCCGAGATGCGAATATCGTCATCGCTGACTGACGTGTCAAGGTGGGTTTCCGTAAAACAGAGAATATCATATTCATCTAATATGTCGTTTAATGTGTCAATTTTATTTCGGATACTTTGTATATTATAATGGCGTACAGACAATGAGTGAGGAGGGAGTTCACCATCGGTTGTGTAGGGACCCAGGTTTTCTTTTACGTCCCCAGACAGGAAGACTATAAGCCTCATAGCAAAGATAACCCCAATTAAACAAATTTCGACTTCTCTACTTGATACGCCCCTGACCCGGAAAGCAAAATGACAATTTGTGCTTTGCTTTGTGTGACTCTTACAATAAACAGCATTATAAAATAGACCCACGGTAATACGGTATTGAGTTGTATCAACCCCCATGGCAAATCACCGAAAGATGTACCGTGAGGAAAGGACCTTGGTCGTTTTCTTCATCACAAAACACTCCGGTTTCCGCACAAAGCTCTATGTCACAACAATCCCTGTCCGTCACCTCATCCCCAGAGCGTCCTGAGCCAATTCTGTCCAACGAAGACTTTTTTCTGGATACAACAAAAAGAAGTAGAGAAGATAGAGAGCTAAGTAACAAAGGAAAAAAAATCAAGGATTTAACAATGTGAAATAGCATTAGAGGAAAGTAACAAGTGAAATTTCATCTTAAGCTTAAGGGCAATGAGTACCAGGTGTTCAATTGTTAATTTGTTCATTCTATACATCTCGATAGAAATGATTTCTTTCAGGGCGTTGTACTAAGAGATCTATGGATTGGTGCACAGAGGTTATCAGATGCTTGGGTTATGATGGGGTAAGTTTCGAGGGGACGTTTATAGAATGAGAAAATAGATTTGCAGCTTGATGTTTATCCCTTTCATGCAACTAATCAGGGCCCTCTCTGACAGAAGGGTATTTTGGATCCAGTTCCGCGCTATGAAGAATACAGTTTCAATACATGGACCACGCATCAGACGTACACTGCAGCTATACACTGCAGAGTGCGGCTGGCATGTGGTCCTTCCCACATACCCTACACGAACTCTCCGAGATCCTCAAAATTGGTATTGCCATACTTGGGGTTCAGGGATCAACGGGTTAAGAGTCAGGTTCTTGCAGACACCCCCATGGCATGTTCATCCACAACTTTGAAAATCCGTAGGTAACCTGAAGTTAGGGCACTCCCTGGACCCATAGCTTGCAGTTCGATTTAGTATACTGGTTGATAGGTTAACAAATTTGTTTTATTACTGCCTTTCGGAGTTTGCTGTATTCTAAAGATCATCTCAAGACTGCGCAGAGCAATCATTATTCCGAACTTGACAGAAAACTACGGCAGTAACAGTACATTTTTAGGAAGATAGGTCAGGCTGGAGAGTTGAATACAGACTGGCTTCACGAAAGCGTGCGTCACAGTTCAGGTTAATAGAATAGAATCTTCAGACCGAATAACAAAAGATTTTAAACTGGGTCTGTCATGGGCAGCACGGAACTTGGCTTCGAGCTGATTGCAAAGCACTGCGCAAAGTCAGTATTAATTGTTAAAGATGTGGAATCTTAGTATGTAGATTTTGAGCTTCGAATGTTTTTGTTTCAAAATAAGGGATTACCCGGTAGTGTCTTGTGGATAGACATAAAAATGGGGAGAAAAGTAAAAATTTAAATTATAAGGTGCGCACGGTAGTTATAAACAATTTTGCTTTTTCTTCATTAAAATGTTTGTGTTTTTTTTTTTGGGGGGGGGGGGGGGGCGTATCTCACCCACAACACGTAGGGCAAAGTATGTACGGCACTGTGAATTTATGCAATTTATTATTCCAAGTGATTTAATATATGGATAGATGTAGATATTAAGAAAAAACGCCATGGCTATAGAAGAGAAATATACTCTTGGAGAAAACATCCATCTCACAGCCAAGATGTCCTTCCCAACAAATATTTGCAGAAATAAGAATTGTATTAATAATACATTTGTAGGCATGAGATAAGAATTCAGACCTTGACTTTAAGCTACAACCAGAGATCTAAATAAATATGCGTGGACAGCCCATATGACTAGGTCTGGGTCCGATTCCCGGAACCCTAGTTGTACTTAGACCGAGGGACGGGAGAGATATGACCGTGAACATATTTTTCATTTGCTTGAGATTTGGCATATCTAGGACATATTATTGCCCTAGTGATTGGATGCCACATTTCCTATAAGGCGCACGGTGCATTCAGTCCAGGCAACGTTAATATATTATAGTGCTCTCGACCAGGGATTGGGCGGTGGGGGGGGGGGGGATCTCACTTGGAGCATACAGAACTATAAATGAACATTATTGTAATTCAAGTGGATTGATTCAGTAAGTTTTTCCAACCGTGGGTCTACAAACGTACAATATACCCGCAAGGGCACAGTGAACTATTAATATTTACATACGTTTTCAACGTTTCCGATGGCATAGGATATATGGTCTCTTCAAACTTATTATTTTCACTTGTTTTTGGAGAGCCATTATCCATAGTTCACATGCAGAGATGGGTAACGCATATTGTGTCAACAAAAACGTTTGCTTGGAGCTTGGAGCTTTGCAGCTACAGAGAGAGAGAGAGGTGGTGGGGGGGGGGGGGGGGGGGGGTCCCCGCCAATTAATTATTTGTTGACAAAAGCCTTGAACGTATTTCCCCTCTGTGATAGGTATCATTTTCCTAGTGCAGGTAACGGAGGACGGCTGGGGATCTGTAATGCAGGTAAAGCAGGTAAAGTGTGTGTGTGTGTGTGTGTGTGTCGGGGGCTCTATTGAAAAGAGATCTCATATACGTAAATTTATAGATACTGGTATTACGGAAAACACCATGGCTATGGAAGAGATGTATATTCTTTGAGTACATATTCCCTCCACAGTCAAGGTATTTTTCAGCTACTATGTATATATATTTAGTTGGTGTTCTCTGGATTGAGAACTGAGCAATATTTTAATTGTTTTAATCTTTGTTTTGGTCCATTGGGAAGGGGGAGGTGTAATCTTTAGGAAAAATTTATATATACATACATATACACACATGATAATTTTGGGTCCGTTGGGAGGGGGGTAATCTTTATGAGAAATTCATATATACATACATATACACACATGATCATAATTTTGGGTCCATTGGGGGGTGGGGGGGGTGGGGGGGGGGTAATACTTAGAAGAATAGAAGAAATCTTTTCTATATAATAATAATAATAACTCTTTGGCCTGCCGCTGATTTGTCGCGGTCCTCATAAGAGAAGGCCATCATTCCCCCTGCACCCCACCCCCTCTTCCCCTCCTCTCCTCCCAGCATTCAGATATAAACTGCTTAATAGTGTCCCTCACTTCCTCTTTTTCAATTTCTTCAATAAGCATTCCTACCCTCTCCCTCGTGTCCCCCTTCAGCCATCTATCCTTTGTTTCTTCACCCCACTTCTGCATTATTCTTCCAGTAAATTTTATTCTATGAGGTATATACTGTGGGCATTCCAAGAGAAAATGTTCCAGGGTCTCCACTACTCCAGAGTGGCACATTTGGCATCCCTTTTCTCCATCTCTCCCAATTTTTCCCCGAAGCTCCAGTGATCTTGATCTCAGTTTGAACAGCAGTGACCCTCCAAAGGTGCCATCTAGGTACTTCTCAAAAGCTGGCTTTTCTTTATATTGTAACCCCTGCAGTGATCTTTTCACGCTAACCCCTGCTCGCCAGTTTCGATTGCAATCTTCCATGACTCTCTCTTTGACAAACCTTTTGCCTTCTTTCATTCCTACTTCTCTGTTTGTGACCTCTATAGAGTAATTGTCCATTAGTTCCCTCACATGTTTTGACCACCCCGTATCTATATTAGAATTCCAAATGGTATCGAGCATCAATTTGCACCACCGGTTGTCAGGCAGGTTTCTCAAGTAGTTAAAGTAACACAGTTTTCCCAAATCTACCCTGTCCTTGATTTTCATCCACCCAAGCTCCCCCCTTACTGCTTCCAAAGCTGCAGCATTACTCGACCCTGTTATCCATCTGCCGGCATCATTCTGAGTACTTTCCAACTTCTTAATAACGGTTTGGTTTAATGGAATCACGTCCGTGCCATACGTTATACTTGGTAAACCCACCCTCTCCCACAGTGTTTTCCCCACAAAGACCTTGTTGAAACTATTTTTCCCTAAAAGTTTTAGTTGGTTCAGAATTCTTTTCCCCTTCAGAATCAGTTTGGCTGAGTAAGTTCTGTACACCCCCTCTTCCCGTTATATTTATGCTTACCCCTAGATACTCATACTCTCCCGTTTCTCCTACAGTGATTTGTTTGCTTTCCCCTTCGGGGATTGAGAACTCCCCCACTCTCCATCTCTTCGTCATATCTACCTTGCGTCCAACGGGTATTACCTTGCTTTTATTTTCATTTAGTTCGAGCCGCCAAGTGTTCCCATATCTACCAACAATTTCCAGCAATTTCTCTAGCCCCTGTTCAGTTCTAGACATTAACACCATGTCGTCCGCAAAGAATAAGCCTGGTACCTTTATGTCTCCAACATTTACCCCCTCCGCACTCTGAATTAGTTCGTCCCCTAAATCTTTAACATACAATGCAAACAAAATCGGTGAAAAGATACACCCCTGCTTGAGGCCTATATCCATAGGGACTCGTTTTGTAGTGATACTCCCTAGACTGAGTTGGCTTTGCACATCTGTATACAGTGCTTTCATGATTCCCACAAAGTCACCCCCAGTCCGATGCCCTCGAGCTTTCGCCACATACCTTCCCTCCACACTCGGTCGTACGCTTTTTTCACATCTAGAAATGCCAGAAACATCTTTTTCTTTTCAGCCTTTGTTGATTCTATCAGTTGGGTGAGTGTAAATAGGTGATCAGTGACTCTTCGACCTTTCCTGAAACCATTTTGAATTTCTCCTAAAAAACCTTTCTCTTCAATAACTTCCTCAAGTCTACCGTATATGACCTTACAGAATACTTTTCCGATGTTACTACTAACTGATATCCCCCTATAGTTATCTAGAACTTCCTTATCCCCCTTTTTGTGTATGAACGACACCTTACTTTCCCTCCACTCTCTGGGGACCTTTTGCTTTCGCAGAGCCAGGTTGAAAAGGTTTGTCAGGACTTCAATAAGTGCCTCCCCTCCATTTTTGAGGAATTCGTTCGGAATTTCATCAGTCCCTCCCGCTTTACCATTTTTTAATTTCGAGACCACGTTCCGCACTTCTTCTGCCGTTATTTCGCTACATACACGATTGGATAGGTTCTCCTCCACCAGTGTATTTCTTTTTGGTGGGGACCCACTGCCCCATCGCCTATCGTTTATCTTTTCCCAGTGCTTGACTAACTCTGAAGCGATACGGCCTTTATCTTCTGTACTTTCCCCATCCACTTTGATACTCTGCACACTACTTTTCCCCCGTTTATTTACCCAGTTCCAAAATACGTTTGAGCTCGAACACCCCGTTTTCTTTATTGTTCTGGCAAGACTGCAATTGCGCTCCTTCCTATTATTATTCTTTATCTCATTCACCTTTTTCCGTGCCAGTTCATATTCTCCTTTCATTAGTCTCGTGTCATTGTTATCCACCCCTTTAAGCTTCCTACTTCTTCTGTAAGCAGCGCATTTTACCTTCCTTTCTTTTATAGCCTTTTTCAGTCCCTCGTTAACCCTGTATCGGAGCTCTCTCGTTGGGACTCTCACCCTTCCTATACAATCCTTCCCTGCCTCTGTTAGGCTATTTACTATGCCATCTGAAATACTCTGGACATTTGCATCCCTAGGTATACATTCAAGACTTGGTTTTAGTTTTTCCCGAAACTGCTTCCAGTCGGCTCCTTGTTTTAGTCCCCAAACTTCCTTGAAGGTATTTCTGTCTCTATTCGTCTTTTTGCCCATAATCTTGACTGTTATCAGGTTGTGATCACTACCCAAGTCATTTTTTCCCTCGTCATCTATTTCTACATCTATAACCTCCCTCCATACGCTAACGTCAGTGAGTATATAATCAATTATTGTTTTCTTATCGTTCCTCTCCCAGGTCCATTTACCCTTACATTTCGCATCCCTGTTCAGGATCTTTAAACCAAGCTCTTTTGATAGGTCCAACATCTTCCTCCCATTCGTGTTAATTTTCCTATCACCTCCCTGTATGCCCTCCTCCTTATCCCCGATG
This sequence comes from Pictodentalium vernedei, assembly GCA_031216915.1. Lineage (NCBI taxonomy): Eukaryota > Metazoa > Mollusca > Scaphopoda > Dentaliida > Dentaliidae > Pictodentalium > Pictodentalium vernedei. The sequence goes on along the minus strand of CM062293.1, from coordinate 407,810,974 downwards.
TGCCCATTGAAGTCCCCCATTAGGACAACACTGAACCCTCTGCTTTCAAGCTCTGTGATATTCGATCTAAGAGTTGTATATATTGAATCATTCCACTCGGGCTTACTTCCCTCCACTGCTAAGTATACAACACCAACGGCAACACTCCTGCTTCCTAACTTGATTTTTGCCCAGACTATTTCGTTGGATACTGGAATCTGAGTCCTTGCTTCTGTGAGATCTGTAATCAATGAGGGCTGTAATTCCCCTTTAGCGTAGATGCCAACACCCCCACCCCGTTTCTGACCCTCAGTTCGCCCAGCTCCTATCCACACGCAACCCTTCATCTGATCAACCCGCTCATCCCGTCGTATCCACGTCTCACTTAGACCCATTATATCGAAGTCTCCTTCGTCCATCATTGTTGATATTTCGCTTACTTTCTTGTGCAGACTCTGGATGTTGCAGTACCCAAACTTAATGAATCTTTGTTTTTTTGTCATCACTGGCACATTATTATACCCCTGGTATGTCCCTGTGTTGAGCATGTTTGTTGTTCTTCCTATGTTCCCAGCATTTGTGCCCCTCTGGGTTATCGGCTGTGGTCCCCTACCCCCTTTTCTCCAAAAAAGGCCCAGCCACCTGTAAAATTTTTTGGCCCAACAGGTCTGTACCCATCCTACTTAAATGCAATCCGTCTCGCCCATACAACTCTCCTTGTCCCCAGAATGAATCCCAGTGGTCAATGAAATGTATTCCCAAGTCTTTGCAGTGCTCTTCCAGCTCCTCGTTTAGTGCCATAATCCGCGAGTTCCTCTCATTCCCACCACCCATAACGGGGAGCACCCCTGAAACGATGATCCGAGCATTCCTGGTAAGTAGCTTACTAATTAGGTCCTTGTATGTGTCCACCAAACGAACTGATTTCCTCTCCCTGATGTTATTGGACCCCACATGTAATACCACTACCGGATCAGGCCCCGACCCAGCTACAATACCGTCCACTCTATCCCTCAGGTCCTCCACTTTAGCCCCCGGAAAGCACAGAACTGTTCCATTTTTACTGTCCGGACCACAGACAACCTTGTCGATCCCCCGAACTATGCTACTTCCCGCAACCACCAACTTACTTTTGGCCCTCGCCCTATCTATCTCCTCTAGTCTCCTATTGTTTACAGCGTCCTCTTCCTTTCCAACAGCCCCACTCGGAATCACTATCGGTATCGGTATCTTTGACCTAGGATTACTCCTATCCTTGTTCCTCCGTCTCTTTCCAGGCCCTGAACTACCTGGACTACTCCCCTGGTCTTCTCCCGGATCCCTCCTCCCTTTTCCTGGCCTAGACCCCAAGCTACTATCTGTTGCAACTACCTCCATCCCCTCCTCTGACTCTTCCGAATCGAGCACATCAAATCTGTTTCTGGTGCTGCACTCCCCACTGCCTTTGGGCTTTACACCCCTATCTACCTGCTTCTCTGGCCCCCCTTTCCTACCACTTTTGATAGTCCACGCCAAACGCTTTACAGCATTGCTCCGGCCTGGGCCCCCCTCATCTGTCCTACGTACTGTTCTAGCAGCTCCCACCTCATCACCTACCTCATTCACATCAAAGGTTCTACCCCTATGTTTCCTCTTGGAACCACCGACAACCATCCATCCTTCTCGGAAAGATACTTTCACAGGCGTAACTCCAGACAGCCCCGCCCTACCAAGTTTTCCCTTCAGCTCAGCAATCTCCCCCTCAAACTTAACAATTGTCTCAAGTAGGCGGAGGATTTCCTGACAGTTTGCACATACCTCTCCATATCCCATCGAACGACAGTCCCCATACATCATAGAACACTGTTTACAAACTTCAAGCCCAATATCGCCATCGGTGGCCCCACCAACCCGGCTCTGACAGACACCCCCAGTGACCTCTGTCTGCACACCAATACTTACCCCGTTGGCACCGTTGTCCTGGACCGCGATATTACACGTATTTACCTCCATACTTACCTCCGTCTGAACAGACTTGCTCGCCATCATCAAAACAAAATTACGCGATCGGACAGGGAAAACTGTAAACACGCGACAAAAGGCAACAGACGAACCGTTCGACAACTTAGCGCTCACAGTTTTATTTAAGACCTCCTAACTTTGTCCCAGTTACTATACTAAACTACCTCCCCACAAAGTTGAATAAAATAACCTGAAAATGAAATATATATGATTAGTAAACAATAAAAATACTTAATTTCGATTCGTAGCCAAGGAGACTTCTTCTGTATACTATAGACATACATATTACATACATATTACGAAAAACGACAGTGGAATAGAGCAGGTTATGTCACCCGCCTGTTGTTTAAACCTTTGTTATTGAATATTGACCTGTGTTTCGGGTGTCATTATATTTTTATAGTTTATATTTTGTATTTTATTATTTTATTTTATGATCTGTACATTTGACCTTAATGGTGTAACAGTTCAATAAAGAATTTGATTGATTGATTGATTAATAGGCACCTGGTCACTTCGCCCCGAAATCATTTCAAGTTTTCAACCTCCAGCCTTAGCCGCAAAGGCATGTCGATCCTAAGCCATCAAAAGTTCATATTCTTGGTTAGTTTTGTTTTTATGCATCATAATCTACAGAATAGCAAGGGTAGTGGTGTATTTTGTCCATTGAGTACAACAAGGCTTTGCAATGCTAAAGAATTGCAAAGCCTTCTTTCCACTAAAGGGACAAATTTATCAATTTTATTAACTTGGGTAAAATATCAGACATAAACCATTTAATTTTTATTTTTTTAAGTTTGTGTTGATTATAAAAGAGAACCAAAGCCAAAGAGACCATGTGGGAGGGCCTGAGAAACAATTTTTTTTAACTCTTTTAGGCTTAATATACCAAGTCAGTTTGAAAGTACAGATAAAGCAAATGTGTTGATTACAATGGCAACACATTGTGCAAAATCGTGAACAAACAGTTCTAAAGTTAACTTTAATTAGGCATGTGGCCAACATCTAATATTTTGTTCAAAACAAGAGGCCCCACGGGGCCTGAAGCGCTCATCTTGAACAGAACACAATATAAACAGAGTCCAAGAATGAGTACATTAAGCAAGCCATCTCCATAGGCTACACTGTCAATCCTTGAGTCCCTCTGGAGTGACAAAAATAATCCGGGCATCATGCCTTTTCTTCAGTTGATCATAAAGTAAAATGAAGAGCTCCCCTATGAAGCCCCTTGATACAATCTATGTGGATTAATCTTAGTTACACACCTTTAGAGGGTACTAATACAAAATTTTTAATTCTTCAGCAAAATGGCCAATTCCGAAATATTAACTCAGGCTCTCGATTTGAACACAGTTGAACCTGACTTCTTGGAGATGTTGTGTACCAAATATGAAAGCATTCTGGCTGTTGGATCTGAAGAAGAGAAATTTTAAAGATATTGACCTATGGATCCGATTTGAACAAACTTGAATCTGAGCCCCCTAGAGATGTTGTATACCAAATATGAAAGCATTCTGACTAGTGGATCTGAAGAAGAAGATTTTTGAAGAAATTATTCTCTCATATTGTACTAAGTTAAATTTCTGATTCCCATAATATTATGGAGCCCAAATATTAACCCAGGAACTCGAATTCAACAAACGGGAATTTGACCTCCGACTGATGGATCTGAAGAATAAGATTTTTAAAGAAATTTCCTCATATTGCACAAAGTAAACATTTGGGCTACCATAGAGAGCCCACATATATACCTAGGGATTTGAACAAACCTGAATCTGCCCCCCCCCCCCCCCCCCCCCCCAAGAGATGTTGCATACCAAATATGAAAGCATTCTGACTGGTGGATCCGAAGAAGAAGATTTTTTTTAAATTACCCCCATATTGAACAAAGTTAAAATTTGGGCTTCTGTAGGAAGCCCAAATATTAACCTAGGGACCTGGTTTGAACAATCTTAAATCTGACCCTCATAACAATGATGTATACCAAACATTAAAAAATTCTGACTGGTGGTTCTGAAGAAGAAGATTTTTAAAGAATATTCCCCATATTACCCTATGTTAAAAATCGGGCTCCTGTAGTGAGCCCAAATATGAACCAATGAGCTTTATTTCAACAAACTTGTATCTGACCCCCTATAAATGCTGTATACCAACTATCAAAAGATTCTGATGATTGTTCTGGAGAAAAGATTTTTTTAATTTTTGCAAATATGCTGACTCAGCATTTTTTCGATGCCCATTACAGAACGCCCTGACTTAACCGTTGGCAATTTTTTTTTTTTACCATTCAATTCTACTGGTCCTAAGGATACTTCATGCCAAATAACAGCTCTCTGTTCCGTGTGGTTTGGGTAATATGGGCGTTTGACAATATTTCTATTTTTAGCTCCCAGGGTTCCCATGGGGATGCGGGAAATTTTTTGCATGGGTCAAGTACTTATGACCTAACACCACCACATACCAAATTTGGTTCAAACTGGACCATCGGTTCAGAAAATAGAATTTTTTTGCAGGAACAAAAATCTTACCCCTCCCATTACAAAGCCAAATATTGCTTCACGAACTTCCTTTGAACAAACTGGATTCTACACCTAAAAAGGAATCTCCATAGCAAATATCAAGTCATTGTACGCACTGGTTCTTTAGATTTAAAATATTTTGGGGCATTTCTTTTTTTTGCATGTGTCAAGTACTTATGACCAAATAATACCACATACCAAATTTGGTTCATTCCGGACCATCGGTTCAGAAAATAGAAATTTTGGACGGGGCCAAAAAGCTTACCCCTCCCATTACAAAGCCAAATATTGCTTCACGAACTTCCTTTGAACAAACTTGATCTTACACCTCAAAAGGAAGCTCCATAGCAAATATCAAGTCATTGTACACACTGGTTCTTGAGAAGAAGATTTTAAAAATATTTTGGAGCATTTCCCCCACTCCTTCCCTATGGGGATGGGAATGTTCAGTTGAACAAAAATGCAGTGCCCCTTTGCAACCATCACTCACACAAACTTTCACTTGAATTGGCCCAGTGACTTTGGGGGAGAAGACCAAAACATGGTTTTGACGGACGACGGACAAAGAGCGATGAGATTAGCCCAGGTTGACTTTGTCAAGATGAGCTAAAAACTAATTGATCGATTTGTTGAATGTATATTGGTGTCAGGTGTCCCAGTAGTATCGTTCCCACACTTCGGAAAAGTTACGTTTTGACCAAACTGGATATGCATTTCTGTGATCAAATTTGTGTTACGAAAAAGTTCATTGCATTTTTAGGTTTGTGCCTTTGTGGACAAAAAACTCCTCAATGCAGGTAAGTACATAAACATATTAAAACAATCGGTATTTTTTTTTTACAAAAATGTTCACATTTAGCAATACATTAGTGAGGACGAAGTGATTATATTGGGGCTGAAATGACTAGGTGCGTTGAGGCCGAAATGACTTGAGATCAAAATGAGTAAGGCTGAAATGGCTAGGTCGAAGTGACCTATGGAGAGAATGATTTGTATTCAACTGAAAACTTTCACTCTTCCTTTTGAATAAAAAAGTGCAACGCCGAACGCCCGCGATCAGGCAACAGCCCCACGGTTCGGTTTGTCACCAAATTGTTGGACTATTATCTTGATTCTTCAAATGGATGTAGGGTGTTACTCACTGCCTAACAGTATAAGCAGGGTTGAAGCGTCTGGGTCAGGGTGACTTGTCCTTAACTTTCGTTATGATTAGAAATTCAAAGTATCACGCTTCAGTTGTCAGAGACCAATTATCTACAAGAAAAAGTGTGATTGCTAGACTTCCTCCACTTTTATCAGAGAGCACTATTCTTATTTGAAAAATGCGCAAAAAATAATTCATCAAGGACATAAAGAATATACCCATAGAAGCATGGTGTACCAAATATTCACCACGAGTGGTGAAGTGATATTAACCGCGAACGGTGACCGGACATTCGGACACGGACGTTTCGGCCTAGGACGTTGCGGTCTGGACGTTTCGGACGCGGACGTTTCGGACAATATAGATATTTTCTATTGTTATTTCTTTTTTGGGATGTTCAATTTATTTATTTTGAACATATATTTTTACATATATTTATTGGGTTATTGGAGACCTTTTGGTGAAAAATTGTTGATAGCGATAGTGTCCGAACCAGGTCGAGGAAAATCTATCGAACTTCGTGTGCAGCGAAATCAAAACTGAGGAGGTGCGAAGGGTGATCTCAAAATTAAGGAATGGAAAAGCGGGAGGGTTGGGCGAAATTCCTAACGAGTTTATTAAAAAGGGGGCAGAGGAACTCTTGGAAAGCCTAACTGTCCTATTCAATTTAGCCATAGAAAAACAAGAGGTCCAAAAGGAGTGGAGGGAAAGTAAAGTGACATTTATTCACAAAAAGGGGGGAAAAGACGTCTTGGATAACTATCGAGGGATCTTTGTCAGCAGCAACATTGGAAAAGTCTTTTGTAAAGTCCTGTATGGGAGATTAGAGGAGGTGATTGGAGAGAAGGGTTTTGGGGGAGAAATCCAGAATGGCTTCAGGAAGGGAAGGAGAGTCACTGACCATCTTTTCACGCTATCTCAAATGATAGAATCCGCGAAAGCACAAAAGAAAAAGATGTTTATGGCCTTTTTTGGATGTTAAAAAGTCATACGATAGAATAAGGACGGAGGGTATGTGGCGCAGGCTGGAGGCTCTGGGCTTGGGAGGCGAGTTTGTTGGGATTATGAAAGCATTATATAAAGATGTACAGAGTGAACTTAGCCTGGGTAACATTACAACAAAACGTGTGCCTATGGAGATAGGCCTAAAACGGGTGTATCCTTTCGCCAATTCTTTTTGCATTGTACATCACTAGAAAGTGCTCTCGATCCGCAAGTATACAGAAGAAGTCTCCTTGGTTACGAATCGAAATTAAGTATTTTTATTGTTTACTAATCATATATATTTCATTTTCAGGTTATTTTATTCAACTTTGTGGGGAGTTAGTTTAGTATAGTAACCGGGACAAAGTTAGGAGGCCTTAAATAAAAATAAAACTGTGAGCGCTAAGTTGTCGAACGGTTCGTCGTGTTGCCTTTTGTCGCGTGTTTACAATTTTCCCTGTCCGATCGCGTAATTTTGTCTTGATGATGGCGAGCAAGTCTGTTCAGACGGAGGTAAGTATGGAGGTAAATACGTGTAATATCGCGGTCCAGGTCAACGGTGCCAACGGAGTAAGTATTGGTGTGCAGACAGAGGTCACTGGGGGTGTCGGTCAGAGCCGGGTTGGTGGGGCCACCGATGGCGATATTGGGCTTGAAGTTTGTAAACAGTGTTCTATGATGTATGGGGACTGTCGCTCGATGGGATATGGAGAGGTATGTGCAAACTGTCAGGAAATCCTCCGCCTACTTGAGACAATTGTTAAGTTTGAGGGGGAGATTGCTGAGCTGAAGGGAAAACTTGGTAGGGCGGGGCTGTCTGGAGTTACGCCTGTGAAAGTGGCTTTCCGAGAAGGATGGAAGGTTGTCGGTGGTTCCAAGAGGAAACATGGGGGTAGAACCTTTGATGTGAATGAGGTAGGTGATGAGGTGGGGGCTGCTAGAAAAGTACGTAGGACAGATGAGGGGGGCCCAGGCCGGAGCAATGCTGTAAAGCGTTTGGCGTGGACTACCAAAAGTGGTAGGAAAGGGGGGCCAGAGAAGCAGGTAGATAGGGGTGTAAAGTCCAAAGGCAGTGGGGAGTGCAGCACCAGAAACAGATTTGATGTGCTCGATTCGGAAGAGACAGAGGAGGAGATGGAGGTAGTTGCAACAGATAGTAGCTTGGGGTCTAGGCCAGGAAAAAGGAGGAGGGATCCGGGGGAAGACCAGGGGAGTAGTCCAGGTAGCTCAGGGCCTGGAAAGAGACGGAGGGACAAGGATAGGAGTAATCCTAGGTCAAAGATACCGATATTGATTCCGAGTGGGGCTGTTGGAGAGGAAGAGGACGCTGTAAACAATAGGAGACTAGAGGAGATAAATAGGGCGAGGTCCAAAAGTAAGTTGGTGGTTGCGGGAAGTAGCATAGTTCGGGGGATCGACAAGGTTGTCTGTGGTCCGGACAGTAAAAATAGAACAGTTCTGTGCTTTCCGGGGGCTAAAGTGGAGGACCTGAGGGATAGAGTGGACGGTATTGTAGCTGGGTCGGGGCCTGATCCGGTAGTGGTATTACATGTGGGGTCCAATAACATCAGGGAGAGGAAATCAGTTCGTTTGGTGGACACATACAAGGACCTAATTAGTAAGCTACTTAGCAGGAATGCTCGGATCATCGTTTCAGGGGTGCTCCCCGTTATGGGTGGTGGGAATGAGTGGAACTCGCGGATTATGGCACTAAACGAGGAGCTGGGAGAGCACTGCAAAGACTTGGGAATACATTTCATTGACCACTGGGATTCATTCTGGGGACAAGGAGAGTTGTATGGGCGAGACGGATTGCATTTAAGTAGGATGGGTACAGACCTGTTGGGCCAAAAAATCTTACAGGTGGCTGGGCCTTTTTTGGAGAAAAGGGGGGTAGGGGACCACAGCCGGTAACCCAGAGTGGCACAAATGCTGGGAACATAGGAAGAACAACAAACATGCACAATACAGGGACATACCAGGGTTATAATAATGTGCCAGTGATGACAAAAAAACAAAGATTCATTAAGTTTGGGTACTGCAACATCCAGGGTCTGCACAAGAAAGTAAGCGAAATATCAACAATGATGGACGAAGGAGACTTCGATATAATGGGTCTAAGTGAGACGTGGATACGACGGGATGAGCGGGTTGATCAGATGAAGGGTTGCGTGTGGATAGGAGCTGGGCGGACTGAGGGTCAGAAACGGGGTGGGGGTGTTGGCATCTACGCTAAAGAGGAATTACAGCCCTCATTGATTACAGATCTCACAGAAGCAAGGACTCAGATTCCAGTATCCAACGAAATAGTCTGGGCAAAAATCAAGTTAGGAAGCAGGAGTGTTGCCGTTGGTGTTGTATACTTAGCAGTGGAGGGAAGTAAGCCCGAGTGGAATGATTCAATATATACAACTCTTAGATCGAATATCACAGAGCTTGGGAGCAGAGGGTTCAGTATTGTCCTTATGGGGGACTTCAATGGGCACATCGGGGATAAGGAGGAGGGCATACAGGGAGGTGATAGGAAAATTAACACGAATGGGAGGAAGATGTTGGACCTATCAAAAGAGCTTGGTTTAAAGATCCTGAACAGGGATGCGAAATGTAAGGGTAAATGGACCTGGGAGAGGAACGATAAGAAAACAATAATTGATTATATACTCACTGACATTAGCGTATGGAGGGAGGTTATAGATGTAGAAATAGATGACGAGGGAAAAAATGACTTGGGTAGTGATCACAACCTGATAACAGTTAAGATTATGGGCAAAAAGACGAATAGAGACAGAAATACCTTCAAGGAAGTTTGGGGACTAAAACAAGGAGCCGACTGGAAGCAGTTTCGGGAAAAACTAAAACCAAATCTTGAATGTATACCTAGGGATGCAAATGTCCAGAGTATCTCAGATGGCATAGTAAATAGCCTAACAGAGGCAGGGAAGGAGTGTATAGGAAGGGTGAGGGTCCCAACGAGAGAGCTTGGATACAGGGTTAACGAGGGACTGAAAAAGGCTATAAAAGAAAGGAAGGTAAAATGCGCTGCTTACAGAAGAAGTAGGAAGCTTAAAGGGGTGGATAACAATGACACGAGACTAATGAAAGGAGAATATGAACTGGCACGGAAAAAGGTGAATGAGATAAAGGATAATAATAGGAAGGAGCGCAATTGCAGTCTTGCCAGAACAATAAAGAAAACGGCGGGTTCGAGCTCAAACGTATTTTGGAACTGGGTAAATAAACGGGGGAAAAGTAGTGTGCAGAGTATCAAAGTGGATGGGGAAAGTACAGAAGATGAAGGCCGTATCGCTTCAGAGTTAGTCAAGCACTGGGAAAAGATAAACGATAGGCGATGGGGCAGTGGGTCCCCACCAAAAAGAAATACACTGGTGGAGGAGAACCTATCCAATCGTGTATGTAGCGAAATAACGGCAGAAGAAGTGCGGAACGTGGTCTCGAAATTAAAAAATGGTAAAGCGGGAGGGACTGATGAAATTCCGAACGAATTCCTCAAAAATGGAGGGGAGGCACTTATTGAAGTCCTGACAAACCTTTTCAACCTGGCTCTGCGAAAGCAAGAGGTCCCCAGAGAGTGGAGGGAAAGTAAGGTGTCGTTCATACACAAAAAGGGGGATAAGGAAGTTCTAGATAACTATAGGGGGATATCAGTTAGTAGTAACATCGGAAAAGTATTCTGTAAGGTCATATACGGTAGACTAGAGGAAGTTATAGAAGAGAAAGGTTTTTTAGGAGAAATTCAAAATGGTTTCAGGAAAGGACGAAGAGTCACTGATCACCTATTTACACTCACCCAACTGATAGAATCAACAAAGGCTGAAAAGAAAAAGATGTTTCTGGCATTTCTAGATGTGAAAAAAGCGTACGACCGAGTGTGGAGGGAAGGTATGTGGCGAAAGCTCGAGGGCATCGGACTGGGGGGTGACTTTGTGGGAATCATGAAAGCACTGTATACAGATGTGCAAAGCCAACTCAGTCTAGGGAGTATCACTACAAAACGAGTCCCTATGGATATAGGCCTCAAGCAGGGGTGTATCTTTTCACCGATTTTGTTTGCATTGTATGTTAAAGATTTAGGGGACGAACTAATTCAGAGTGCGGAGGGGGTAAATGTTGGAGACATAAAGATACCAGGCTTATTCTTTGCGGACGACATGGTGTTAATGTCTAGAACTGAACAGGGGCTAGAGAAACTGCTGGAAATTGTTGGTAGATATGGGAACACTTGGCGGCTCGAACTAAATGAAAATAAAAGCAAGGTAATACCCGTTGGACGCAAGGTAGATATGACGAAGAGATGGAGAGTGGGGGAGTTCTCAATCCCCGAAGGGGAAAGCAAACAAATCACTGTAGGAGAAACGGGAGAGTATGAGTATCTAGGGGTAAGCATAAATATAACAGGAAGAGGGGTTACAGAAATTACTCAGCCAAACTGATTCTGAAGGGGAAAAGAATTCTGAACCAACTAAAACTTTTAGGGAAAAATAGTTTCAACAAGGTCTTTGTGGGGAAAACACTGTGGGAGAGGGTGGGTTTACCAAGTATAACGTATGGCACGGACGTGATTCCATTAAACCAAACCGTTACTAAGAAGTTGGAAAATACTCAAAATGATGCCGGCAGATGGATAACAGGGTCGAGTAATGCTGCAGCTTTGGAAGCAGTAAGGGGGGAGCTTGGGTGGATGAAAATCAAGGACAGGGTAGATTTGGGAAAACTGTGTTACTTTAACTACTTGAGAAACCTGCCTGACAACCGGTGGTGCAAATTGATGCTCGATACCATTTGGAATTCTAATATAGAAACGGGGTGGTCAAAACATGTGAGGGAACTAATGGACAATTACTCTATAGAGGTCACAAACATAGAAGTAGGAATGAAAGAAGGCAAAAGGTTTGTCAAAGAGAGAGTCATGGAAGATTGCAATCGAAACTGGCGAGCAGGGGTTAGCGTGAAAAGATCACTGCAGGGGTTACAATATAAAGAAAAGCCAGCTTTTGAGAAGTACCTAGATGGCACCTTTGGAGGGTCACTGCTGTTCAAACTGAGATCAAGATCACTGGAGCTTCGGGGAAAAATTGGGAGAGATGGGGAAAAGGGATGCCAAATGTGCCACTCTGGACTAGTGGAGACCCTGGAACATTTTCTCTTGGAATGCCCACAGTATATACCTCATAGAATAAAATTTACTGGAAGAATAATGCAGAAGTGGGGTGAAGAAACAAAGGATAGATGGCTGAAGGGGGACACGAGGGAGAGGGTAGGAATGCTTATTGAAGAAATTGAAAAAGAGGAAGTGAGGGACACTATTAAGCAGTTTATATCTGAATGCTGGGAGAAGAGGAGGGGAAGAGGGGGTGGGGTGCAGGGGGAATGATGGCCTTCTCTTATGAGGACCGCGACAAATCAGCGGCTGGCCAAAGAGTTATTATTATTATCAAAGGCTTAGGAGATGAACTCCTGCATAGCGACGAGGGGGTTGCAGTTGGTGGCTTGAAGATCCCAGGGCTATTTTTTGCAGACGGTATGGTGCTAGTGGCAGAAAGCGAAGAGGGGCTAGCGAAGATGTTGGGAATTGTTGGGAAATGTGGGAGCAAATGGAGACTCGAACTTAATGAAAGCAAGAGCAAAGTTATACCTGTGGGCCGAAAAGTGGACCCCAACAGAAGGTGGAGAGTGGGGGAGTTCTGCATTCCGGAAGGTAGCAGCAGACTTCTTAGTGTAGGAGAGACTAGTGACTATGAGTACCTGGGGGTAAATATAAACATCACAGGAAGAGGCAACTACCGAAACCACACAAATAAATTGATTCAGAAGGGGAAGCGAATCCTTAACCAAATGAAACTTATAGGGAGAAATAGTTTCAATAAGGTTTTCGTAGGGAAAACCATTTGGGAAATGGTGGGTCTGCCAAGTATAACATACGGTACGGAAGTTGTATCCCTAAACCAGACGGCTGTTAAGAGCTTGGAAACCCTGCAGAACGATGCAGGCCGATGGATAACAGGGTCGAGTAATGCCGCAGCGCTAGAAGCAATCAGGGGTGGGCTTGGTGGATGAGGATCAAGGACAGGACAGACCTATTGAAACTCGGTTATCTTAATTATTTGGTAAATCTCCCCGATAGCCGATGGTGTAAAGTAATGTTCCTGAGAACTTTCAACTCAAATATCAAGACGGGGTGGATGGTCCAAGTGAGGGAGCTAGTAGAAAACTACTCATTGGAGATATTGGACCTTGACGTTGGGGCAAACCAGGGAAAAAGATCGTCAGAGAAAGGGTCATGGAGGATTGTAACCGTAATTGGCGAGAGGGGGTCAAATCAAAGAGATCTTTGTGTGGCTTACGTGATAAAGAGAAGCCTGGTTTTGAAGAGTACCTTGATGGCACCTTTGGAGGCTCACTGCTGTTCAAGCTGAGGTCGTGGTCCCTGGAGCTGAGGGGAAAAATTGGGGAAAACAGTGAAAAGGGGTGCCAGATGTGTAATTTGGGCGTGGTGGAGACCCTGGAACACTTTCTTATAGAATGCCCAAAATACCAGTCTAAAAGAACAAGATTCACGGGGAGCATAATGGGGAAGTGGGATGGGAGAATGAAGGACATGTGGTTAGAGGGCGACTCAAAGGAGAGGGTTAATATGCTAATCGGAGAGATTGGGAAGAATGGGGCAAGGGATGTCATCAAGCAGTTCGTCTCCGAGTGTTGGGAGGAGAGAAGAAGCGTAGGAATAGGGGGGGCAGTTGGTAGAACAGGGGTAACCATGGCCTTCTCATACGAGAACCGCGACAAATCAGCGGCCGGCCAAAGTGTTATTATTATAATTATAGTTTGATGAAACACTTCCATTATGCTGTGATAGTAATTCTCCTTCCACCTAACTATCAGCTTACTATATTGTATATGTGTTTTCATTGCAATTTCGCTTTAGCTTTTGATTAATAGCAAAATATTTATCTGCTTTCCTTCTTTTGACTGGGTGTGTTTTTACAGCAATTCGCTACCAGCTTTTGATAGCGAAGAATTTTTAGCTCTCCCGTTGTTACAGCAATTGACAGAAAATTATCATTTTCTTTATCTCTGTCTTATGTGGCTTCAAAAATAGTTTGTTTTTTTATATATATATTTCCTATTATCATTGTCTCCTCGTGCATTTCATACTCTCCCCCATAGCGACAAGCACACACACAGCACAATACCACACGAGAGTATGTTACTGCTCTTACGAATGTAAAGATTCGTGCATTTCATACTCTCCCCCCCCCCCCCCCCCCCCCACACACACACAGCAGATACCACAAGGACACGCAACTAAAGAGGTGCTACTTTTATCTTTAAAGTTTACATATTCTAATGAAAACTAATTCTACCTTCTTCTTTTTAGCAGGTACACAGAAGATTTTTTTTTCGACCAGCACCCCAATAACCGCTACTGACAGTCTAACCGTTATGGAAACAGTCACCCCCACGGTTCCTGAACATCCTCCGCTCCATCCCTAAAAGTGGTCAACCACTTTAAGGGAGGCGAGCGTTGGTTCTGCGTCCCACCTCTGCCCCTTTTTGTAAGCGCATTGCGCATTTTTTTTGTCCCAACCCAATAGGATTACAATGCAGGCCTGCCCCCGAACCAGGGAAGTTCGGGTCTTCTTCTTCTTGGTGGTCCCCGAAAGGGGTCGTTGTTGTTTTCGTCCAAAGAGTCCAACCAAACAGAGACAGCCTGAGGCAGATTATACTTGCCAGTGATGGCCATCACTCATAATCATCTTCGAAGCGGCAGACTATACTTGCCCGAAAATCCAGATCGGCTGCACCCTCGGGGAGAGGTAGTACCTTTTTGAGAGGACCCAACCTCTCACACTGGTCCTCACCCGAGGGTTCAACCGACATCAGCCAAGAGACCATCACGACGCAACTGGTGACACCGGCCGAGTACCCTAAGCAGTTCCTCCTTCAAGACGCCTAGACATGTGAGAACGAATCAGCTACAGTCAACGAGGGTCGAAAGGGGCTTGTCCCCCATACGGTCCCTGTGCGCTTTCGGCGCGCGAAATCATTCCTTTCAAGTCATAATTCATTGTCTCCTCATAACCTGTTGTGTGCTAGGTGTCTTGACATGGAAATCATTACAACAAAAAGAGGTGGAAAAAATCTTTGTTTTGAGGGACATATGTATACTGTGAAGTCAAAATCAGACAAGCAGAAATCTATGACATGCCGCTGTGTGAAACGTGACCCCCCCCCCCCCCCCCCCCCCCCTGCTGTCAACTGTGTAGCTATCTTGAAAACCAATGACAATTTTGAATGTCCAGTTTTGACAAAGGAACATTCTCATTTAGCTGACCAAATAGAAGTAGATATTTCCCAAATGTAGACAGAACATGAAAAATGTGGCTAGTACAACTAATGATAAGCCAAACCAGATATTTACAACTGTGTTTTCAACAGTATCTGATGACGTGAAAGCCCGTCTTCCGAATTCAGATGTAACCAAACGTGTGCTGCAAATACAGCATCAAATAGAGAACAAAGAAAACGAATTTTCCTTCCAAATTATACCTTATGACCCTCACTTGAATGGGCTCTTTTAGCTTGTTCAAGTGTGAATGAGCTCCTTGAGCTTGTTCAAGTGTGAAGTTAAAAGGGTGTCTTCCATGTAGACCAATTCCACTTAGACCAATTCCAGGTAGACCAACTCAATTTAAATTAATTTACATTAATTCCAAGTAGACCAATTCCAGGTAGACCAATTTGATATAAAGAGTAATTCAGAGTTGGTGTACTTGGAATTTTTCTATTGTCATTTTTTCAGATATTATTTTGTATTTTTTCAATGGGGGGGGGGGGGGGGGGGAATTTTATGCATGCTTGCATAAAAATATTTTTGTATATACTTTGTTTGTTAACAAGCTAACATGTTGTTTGAAGTGTTATTTTGTTTCCACTGTGAATCCATAACAGTTTGTCACAGTTTGGGTGTTTACACTACACTTGGGGTACTGGAGAATGGGATCAGACAATGACCATTGTTTTATTCAGTAACACATCACCCACATCAACGATTTTTATCAGTCCACATTTTGGGTGTTTACACTACACTTGGGGTACTGGAGAAGGGGACCAAACAATGACCATTGTTTTATTCAGTAACACATCACCCACATCAAAGATTTTTATTTTTGAACCACCACACCACGGAATCCCATTGTACAAACAATAATGTTGAAGGATGGCATAATAAGTTAAACAGAGTTGTGGGGAAGGCCCATTCCAATATTTATGAACTGGTAGATGTGTTTAAACGGGAGGACACTATGACAAAAATTAATATTATCCAACTGGAAAGCGGTGTAGCACCCAAAAAAGAAGGAAGAAGTATGTGGAAGTAGATAAGAGACTGAAAATGTTAAAGACTAAACTAATAGAGGGTACTATCAATGCCGAGACATTCCTTGACCAAGCAAAAATACATGTGTTCTGTGTAAAGTGATGTTTGATTTAATGTTGGTGCTCAAGTGTATAAAATGGCCTCTCATTTATTTTAGTGCTCAAGAAATTCTTTTTGTCAATAAAATTATGGCAATGTGTGTGTGCTTGAAACAAGCTCCGTGAGCTTGTTTCAGTCATATGTACATTTCTACAACTTTATTAACAGAATTGAATTTCTCATAGAATTATGTTAGTGCTTAAAGTATTTTTTTGTCAATAAAATTATAGAGGGGGTTTTGTCCTGTTACCCCTGAAACAAGCTTCATGAGCATGTTCCACTAATATCCACATCTGTATGATTTTATTGCTTAAAGTGTTTTTCTTTTTGGCTATAAAATTGTTACAAATATGTTGCCACTTGAAAATGAAAAAGTGATGTCAGCCACCTAATCAAGGTTCTTATTGCAACTTTTATTTAATTGCCATTCTCCATATTGTTATCTAAACACCAAGTAAATGGCACTCACAGACAACAATTACCAAAGCAATAAATAAATTGCATATCAATGCTATGCTAATCCTGTGACTAATGAGGCTATTACTTTTCTTAATCCTTTTCAAGAATGGCTCATTGAAACCTCTCTAAGCCATCATGTTCTGTAAAATTATTTGTTAATTTTTTTAAAATGATATTCAATAAAGATTCATCAAATAATTTGAAACTGTTTTTATTTATTAAGTTCCTCTGAAATCAACAGCAATCCTCAACAAAAGTTTTATATTTATTAAGTTTCTTTGTAATCAACAGCAATCCTTAACAAAACTGAAAATAAAAAAAGTCTATTTTTTAAAAAAATAATCATTTCATGTAGACCAATTCCAGAAAGACCAACCGTTGGTCTACCTGGAATTGGTCTAAATGGAATTGATCTACCTGGAATTGGTCACCCCACCCTTTGCTCTATTTATGCAATGGTGTGAACGCAATTGCTGACAGATAATTTCGACCGGGTGGCGACTGTGTCGCGATCCGATCAAGATTATCTGTCCGCATTCTTTGCTTGACACACACACACTCACACACTCGGGTATGCAGTCGTGTAACTGCATCACATGTGTCTGCGTCTTGGTCGGTCCAAAGTAAGCTGTGTATTCCAAAGTAGTGAGCATTTTTCCAATCATTCTGCGATCACATGACATCCACCCCCGCTCTATTTATGCAATGGTGTAAACGCAATTGCTGACAGATAATTTCGACCGGATGGCGACTGTGTCGTGATCTGATCGAGACTATCTGTCCGCATTCTTTGCTTGATACACACATACTCACACACTCGGGTATGCATTCGTGTAACCGCATCACATATGTCTGCGTCTTGGTCAGTCCAAAGTAAGCTGTGTAATCCAAAGTAGTGAGTATTTTTCCAATCATTCTGCGATCACATGTCATCCACCCCCGTTCTATTTATGCAATTGTGTGAACGCAATTGCTGACAGATAATTTCGACCGGGTGGCGACTGTGTCGCGATCTGATCGAGACTATCTGTCCGCATTCTTTGCTTGATACACACATACTCACACACTCGGGTATGCATTCGTGTAACCGCATCACATATGTCTGCGTCTTGGTCAGTCCAAAGTAAGCTGTGTAATCCAAAGTAGTGAGCATTTTTCCAATCATTCTGCGATCACACGTCATCTTATGTACGTCCAATCATTCTGCGATCACTGTGTCGTGATCCGATCGAGGCTACATCTCCGATTTCTTATTTTATGCTGTGAAGTTGACTTGATCGTGATTGGTATCAGACTGGCTCAAATCATTGTTTAATTTTAAGGCGTATTAACTTTAAGGCGTCGTGACACTGTGGCAATTCTTTACCCGCTCTTCTTCCTTCAATCCCGCTGCAGGAGCTGGACCATACGTTTGTATTCTTACTGAATTTGTACCCTACTATCCATGTTATTCATGGCTGATTTATAGAAAAATTCAAGATTGTGCAGGGATTTAACCTCAACAGGTCTTAATCAAAAATCTTGTAGATTCTTTACAAAATTTTATTGTATAATTAAATTGTTAAAGTTGGAAAATGGGACATGGTGTCTCGATCGGATCGCGACTATGTCGTGACACGATCGAAATTTTATCTCCTATTACCCTAAATTCCGATAATGGCGTCACATTGGTACGTCACAGTATCTCGTGAAGACAATATTGCAGGTATCGCTTTGGGCAAAAGTAATTCAAAACAGTGAAAGTTTGATGAACCATATTTAATTGTTCACGTTGGGTTGCGCTTGCGCCAGATTCATCATCCACAGGTGGGACGCCCTTGATTCCTTCTTGCAAATATATATATATATATATATATATATATATATATATATGTTTATTTATATATATGTATCCCTCGTATCCGTGTTAACGCATTTGTTGCAAGACGGACCTATTATTAGGGGTGGGTCCCCCTCCTCCATACCATTGCAATGTATAATACAAATTTCTTCCTGCCAACTTTCGACGCTTTCGTGGCAGGAAGGGCTTGTCTTTTGTCTTGTGAGTGCCACGGTCTTGTATCAATGGTACACAACTCTTGATGAATCTTGCGAAACTCGCACTTCCCATGAGCAGTCCTTGCTGCGAAATGAGAAAACGTAGAAGTCAATACACCGGCTCAAGTGTGCCCCAAACATTGGTGATAGAGTCCCCCTCAACTATTCATTTTATACTGATAGTCCACTACGTGTAAAAAGATAATTTTCGACTTTTTAAGCAGCCTAGAAACTCTACTGCTTTTTCAACACTTTAGTTATCTTGTATATATTTTATCATCTTCATCTCTCTTTTAGTGTCTCTTGTATCTTTTTCTGTCACGTCTGAAACTTCAACACTCTTTACTCTAGACTATATCATTTGTTTTTATGCCAGCTTGAATACATTTTGCATCCGATATTACAATTATATCCCATGTGCTCACTTGAACTATACCGTGCCCGGATAGGGAATTATAACCATGCAGTTTATTCTAGCAGCTTAAGGCACTGCCTGGCGAAAGATAGATCTACATGCATCTTAATTTACTTGTTCTTGCGTCTCAGTGGTGTCGATCTGTATGAAAGCTTCACTGTCATGTTTGCTCTGTTCATTGGGCAATCCAATGTGCTTATTGACCCCCACTCTGTAAATTCTACTGAACTAATTCCACATCGCTACAGTTCTTTGAATGCTTCGAAGGCTTTGTCATTATTAAAAGTAGCAACTACTTCTTTCCTATTATCGTCGTTTTTCTTCTTTCTAACCATAAGCTTATTATTGTCCGGTGACATTGAAAGTAACCCTGGTCCAAATTCTCTTAATTCAGATCACAATCAGAATACTCTAAAAATTGTTCATCTCAACATTCAAAGCCTCAAACCTAAACTGGATATTGTACAATGTGAATTTGCACCTTTGATATTGTGGCCTTGAGTGAGACATGGCTTCATAACAATGACACCTCATCCGATGTCCAACTCCATGGGTTCCATGAACCATTGCGATTCGATCGCTCTTCAAGGGGAGGTGGGGTTGCCATTTACATTAAAGAGGGTATTTCGTTTCGACACAGATCGGATCTTGATACACCGAATGCGGAGTGTATATGGGCTGAAGTATTTACAAAACGGAGTAGATCGTTATTATTAGGAGTATTCTACCGTCCACCCAACAGTCCTCCAGATACATGGGATGCAATATCAGCATCCGTCGAAAAAGCTAAAGACACGTCAGTTGGTGACTTAATTATCACGGGTGATTTCAACGACAACCAAATGGTTTCTTCAAGAAGTAGCCTTTCTGAAATAATCAATTACTTTAACCTCAGACAACTTGTGAGTGAACCAACTTGTTTTACTGAAACATCTGCTTCATTGCTAGATCTATTTGCTGTAAGTAACACAATCAACGTGAAATCATGTGAAGTCCTCGAACCAATTATTCCAGACATGACCCGCTATCACTGCCCAATTTCAATCGAAGTCGAATTTTTGAAATGAAACCCACCTTCTTTTAGGCGAAGGATATGGCTTTATTCTCAGGGTAATTATAATGCGCTGAACGAGGCTTTCTCTGACACCGACTGGAATTCTATCCTCGATACTTTATGTCTCGATACCATAGTTACAAATTTCACTGACAAAATACTCGATACTGCATCCAAACATATACCCAACAAATTTATTGCTTCCAGAATGGATCAACCGAAATGGATGCATAATGAAATAAGACTACTAATGAGACAGAGAAAACGTCTGTATCGTATTGCTAAACGTACCAATTTCCCACACGACTGGGCCAAATATAAACTTAAAAGGAATGATGTTGTATCGGCCATCAGGAAGGCCAACGCCCAGCATCTTGCAAAAATCCAATCCACATTGAGAAGCAATGAAACACCAGCATCTCTGTGGTGGAAGACCCTAAAAACACTAATCGGTAGCGGTAATGCATCAGGAATTCCCACCCTGATTCATCTAAACAAAATATATTCTTCAAGTGTTGAGAAAGCTGAAGTGTTCAATGAATACTTCTGTTCTATTTCGACAGTTGACGACTCGAATGCTTTCTTACCAGATCCACCATCCCATGTTTCCCAGCGTATTGAGAGTATTACCCTACATTGCAGTGAAGTATACGCTGCAATGAAGTCGATAAAGGTGTCCAAGGCATCTGGTCCCGATCAAATAAGCCCGCGTCTTCTAAAAGAATGTAGATCCTCTCTCTGCGAACCACTCTCAATTTTATTCAACATTTTACTGAATAATTCGTACTTTCCTTCATTATGGAAAAAAGCAAATGTCTCCCCAATTCTAAAAAAACAGCCCTCAAACTCAGTCACTAATTATCGCCCGATATCGTTGATTAGCTGTGTTGGAAAATTATTTGAAAAATGTGTCTTCAAACGCCTGTGGCAGTTTTTGAGTGAAAATAATATCCTCAGTCAATTTCAGTCAGGTTTTACACCAAGTGATTCAACTGTCCTCCAACTGACTGACATTTATGACGAATTCTGTCGTGCGCTTGATGAAGGCAAAGAAGTTAGGGTGGTTTTCTGTGATGTCAGTAAGGCGTTTGATAAGGTATGGCATGCTGGTCTTATTCACAAACTGGAGAGTATTGGCGTTTCAGGTGAACTACTTTTATTTCTAAAATCGTATCTCTCGGATAGGTCGCAGCGAGTTGTGATAGCCTCTGAGTCGTCGTCATGGAGACCAATCAATGCCGGTGTACCCCAGGGGTCTATACTTGGACCTTTACTGTTCTTGATATACATAAACGATATAACTAGCGACTTACTCAGCAGTATTCGCCTCTTTGCTGACGATACGTCATTATATCTAATCATTGAAAACCCAGAGCAAGCCGCGGTCATAATTAATAACGATTTGGCTACAATCGAGCATTGGGCCAAAACATGGTTGGTCGAGTTCAATCCCAACAAAACTGAAAGTATGAGTATATCGCGTAAAAGCAATCCTAACTCTCACCCACCCTTGTATTTAGGTGGCTCACAAGTATCGGAAGTTTCTGACCATAAACACCTAGGACTCATACTAAATAATACATGTACATGGAACAATCACATTGACCACATTTGCTCCAAAGCCTGGTCTCGCCTAGACTTGTTGAGGAGACATAAATTTAACCTCGATCGCAGTGTCCTGGAAAAAATATATTTCGCCTTTATTAGGCCACTTCTTGAATACGCAGACACTGTCTGGGATAATTGTTCTGTGACAAATGTCGCGGAACTCGAAAAAATACAAATTGCAGCAGCAAGAATCATCACCGGAGCAACAGTTAGTGTCAGTAAATCGTTATTATATTCGGAAACCCGGTGGGAATCCTTGCAAGAAAGACGACACAAACATAAACTAATTCAGTTCTTCAAAATGTATCATCACATGTCACCTCCATACATTTCCAACAAAGTTCCACCACTTATCTCCTTGACGAATTCATCACGCAGTCTTCGATCCAGTGAAAACCACCGAGTTCCTTTTTGCCGAACGCAATTGTATCAGTCTTCTTTCATCCCCAGCGTTACGGACCAGTGGAATAAGTTGCCGTTACCTGTCCGTGAGAACTCGTCATTGATTAACTTTAAAACGTTTCTCAGTAATGGTAACCAAAGACCACCAAAGTTCTATAGTAATGCAAAATCTCGCAGGGCTCAAATATACCATTGTAGGCTGCGGTTGCACTGTAGCAGTCTTAATTCCCACCTTTTCGATAATCACCTATCACCCAGTCCCTTCTGCCAGTGTGGTGAACGCGAACTACTGACCACTTTTTCTTTCATTGTCCTTTGTTCTCAAACGCTCGTAATTATACGATTAATCTACTCCCATATGTAGCAGATACTCCCACGCTTCTATTTGGCTCAGAATTCTTGAATAACGATGAAAACTGCCTTATTTTCGAAGTTGTACATGACTTCATTTTATCAAGCAAGCGATTCCAATACTGAAACCCAACACTACGCTCCCACCCCCATTTCGAGTGGGAAAGTCTAACGCCTGTTGTGGAATGCCCTCTCGCGCCTTCCAACTTCTAGCGCCTTGAAGTTTACTTCACCTAATTCGCTACTAAATGAACTAGAAGTTAATAAGTTGCCTACTTACGATTCTCTTGTGTGTAAATTTTACTTAACATACATTCAACATGTACTTGGTCTGTATTAACTCAGACTTATTCCCAAGATATTGCCTGATAAATACATTATTATCATCTGTTGCATGTGCGTCGGAGTCTTGTACCGGCCTCTGGGGATAAATCGCGACTGGTCCTCGACACTGGGGACACTATTAAGCAGTTTATATCTGAATGCTGGGAGGAGAGGAGGGGAAGAGGGGGTGGGGTGCAGGGGGAATGATGGCCTTCTCTTATGAGGACCGCGACAAATCAGCGGCTGGCCAAAGAGTTATTATTAGTGGAGGTCCCATGCTCCTTTGCATCCGCATAATGGTGATAATCTCTATGTATCATGTATTCAAGCTGTCTGCATCATATTAGTTCCTTTCCTCTTCTTTCGATCTATCAGTGCGTCTATTCTTTCTTCTGTTTTTCCCTTCATTTCACATTGAAGTTTAAACAATCCCACACGTCGTTGCCTGGCAGTCGAGGCGCCTTCCTCTGCTCCCTATCTATTCTGATGTGACGCTTAACCCGCTTGATCTCCAGTCGTAGCAACTAACGTAGTAAATTTACAATGAAGGGAGGATATCGGCCTTCATGCAACGACGTTTGGGCTCTTCCGTTCATCTGTACCACATACAGGAGTAAGTTATACGTTGACAGGGAGACGACCCACATAAGCTTCAGCTTTCTGTCGAATCCCTCTAATACACAACAATATGCTTTCTTGTTTTGTGTATACTTTTTGTATCTAGTGTTGTTCATTTTTTGTTAGTCAAATGTTTTTGTGAAATGTATACACATGTCAATTATTGAATAAATACTGTTTAAACTAACAAAAGTTTTATATTTATTAAGTTTCTTTGTAATCAACAGCAATCCTTAACAAAACTGAAAATAAAAAAGTCTATTTTTTAAAAAAATAATCATTCCATGTAGACCAATTCCAGAAAGACCAACCGTTGGTCTACCTGGAATTGGTCTAAATGGAATTGATCTACCTGGAATTGGTCTAACTGGAATTGGTCTACATGGAATAAACCGTTAAAAGGTATCATTTGAATAGAAAATTCATCCATTGGCAAAAAACATTAATTTTTCCTTCAAATACAGCATCAGATAGAGAACAAAGAAAAAGAATTTTCCTTCCAAATTATACATTATGACCCTCACATGAATGAGCTCCTTGAGCTTGTTCAAGTGTGAAGTTAAAAGGTATCATTTGAATAGAAAATTCATCCATTGGCAAAAAAACATTAATTTTTCCTTCAAATACAGCATCAGATAGAGAACAAAGAAAATGAATTGTCCTTCCAAATTATACCTTTTAACCCTCACTTGAATAAGCTCCTTGAATATCCCTCCCACGAAAAAACAAGCACAAAAATAACCCCAAATATATATTTGTCCGAAACGTCCACCCTGTCCAATATTTCTGTCCGAAACGTCCGTGGCCGAAACGTCCTACATTCAAACAAAATATAACCAAGGTAGCTTGGTGTGCCTTATGTTCACCACGAATGTAGGATACCATGATAGTCAGATTAATAAGAGTTTAAATGTTGAATAAATCAATATTCACACATGCGATTCTTTTCTTGTTTACATGAGCACTGGTGGACGGTACTTCCGTTGGTAATTTTATCGCCGAAACGAAATAGAAAACGAAATGCGCAAATTGCAGGTCCTTTTTCATTTTAATAACATAATAACATACTATTTCGAGTTATGGATGCTTTATTAACATAAGACAACGAATGTTTGTTAATTTTTGGTATATTATGGGGTAAACTTATTTTAAAATGTAATAAATAATTGCCGGTTTCCTTTCACTCTTCACGAAGACGAGTGATAAATTTACACAAGTTTGCATTCAAGGCGAGGTCACCAAAGCTCATCTTGGATATAGTTCCACTGTAGGCATAAATTTTGACTACTGAAATCCCACTGGTTGTATTCACCGCGGTTGGTGTGTAAAGCTAACATTTATGTCTTATGCTTTTTATATATAGTAAAATAGGTACCGTAATCATGGTATAAACTATGATTATATATCCCAATTATCGACCAAATCTGTTAACATTTCTTTAAGTTATCGCGAGCTAACGAGCTGAAAATGGGCAAACATTAACTAATTAAAGGCTATAACTCTGCCCAGTACGATCGAACCGTATCGGTTTTCTAACTCGTTCACGACATTATTGAGATTGTCACACATACCAAATCTTGACCAAATCCATTGATATTTGTTTAAGTTATTGCGCTATCGAGAAAGGTGATGAACCCGCCGGCCCACAATCCGCTCGCCCGCCCGTCCACCTGCCCGCACATCGACTCCATCAAGCTGAAGGTAGACGTTTTTTTTTTAAAACTAAAACTCGACCCAAAATTCGAAACACCCACGGCCAAGCATCTCTGATATACAGGTGGCAAGATATAAAAATATGAAAAAATTACAACAAAAAAGGCTGCCATTCAGCCATGTTTAATTTTTTTCTCTACAAAATGTGACATGCATCATATATACATAATGTCTGACTAATGTTAACAATTTGAAACGCCAATAGCCAAACATCTCGAAGATAGAAGTGGTAAGATATAAAAGATAAAAGTGTGAAAAAACACGAAAAAAGTGGCCGCCATTTAGCCCTCTTTACTTTTTTCTCTTCAAAATTTGACGTGCATCATATTTTCAAAATGTCTGATTAATGTTAAAAATTGAGAAACCAACACCCAAGCATACAGGTGGTAACGTATAAAAATATGAAAAAAATGTGACCGGAGGCCCATTAATAAATTTAGAATTCATATATATTTATGACAGGGGGGCTCCTTACAGAAGAGGAACAGTTATGTTGTTCGGTGCTACAAAATATGGATGTACATAAGATGACACTGCGAGAGATTTTTGTAGGGGAATTCAATAATGAGGAACAGATGTGGATGTGTCGAAAATCCCATCACCAGTCATGTTAATTACCCCTTATCCGGAATTATCGAGACTCCATCACACGATGTACGTGCAACGGAATAGCGATATTCCCCGATGAACGCGAATCGACACCCGCGCGATTAAAACCAGTGATGCAAGCGGTGGAATGGACGGCTTTCTCGAGTAACGAACGAACACAAGTAACAATTCTAAAAATATTATTTAATTTAATCAGTATTTTATTTCCTGAAGAAAAGCATACTAATTTTCATAAAGTCTAAGACAACGTGGTGAATTACAAATCTGTAAAAAGTGATCCAGCAGCAAGCCAAAGCTTATATAAATATTATTTAACCTGATAACCAATATATATAACAATTTACAAATTAATATTTTTTTTTTTTTTACATGGAAAGTATCTATTTAATGTTGTATTGACAAGAATTTAGCATTATATAATTATGAGGTCGACCCGAATCTATATAAAATGCTGCACTAATAATTTCTAATGTCAAAATATTATAGAATTTAATAATCCACAGGTCGAAATTCCATGATTTGGCGCATGCGCAGAAGAGAACTGCATCAATAATTATATTCAATACTATCTATCCACTTATTCGAATATTCGATTTCCCTTATTTAACTATTCACAAATTTATTCATATAAATTCTAAAAATATTCAGTAAATAATTGAGTCATTCAGTCGTCCTTTATTACAATCTATCAATTAATTATTCTTGTTCACTTATCAAACGCTGATATGATAGTCTGTTTTTACAATATTTAACTATATGTATTGTCAGGCATGAAGCCCGATATTAAAAAGAAATACTATCTATATAAAGCTTTTCTCATCTCGATCCGCCAAAGAAGCAATACTATAGAACCTTTACAATTGTCTTTTGTAGAATAGTATTTTCTACCTATTAATAATTGACTAAAATGAATCATTAGCATTCTAAAATATATGGCAATTTGCCAATTTCCACATCTTTGAAAATGCTAATTGCTCATTTCATCCTATTTAAAGTCACAACTAGAAAATACAATTTTTTGAAAATACAATTGTAAAAGTTTTATTGTATTGATCCCAAGTCCATTTACCACTGTATAAAGAATTCCTGGCCCTGCAAACCCAATATCACCTCCCGAAAATTCCTAGTGTCTTGAATCCTGGATTCCGGCGTGTTTGTACAAGAAGAATGGTTTCGGCACGCCGAAGGTGCGTGGGGACGCTACGGGGTGCATGGTTCCACCCTGTTCGACCCTGTTGGCGGCGTTCTTTGATTGTTTGGTGCTACATATGGAACTAGTATTGAGGAGGGAATGCAGCTGAGTCCAGATGTGGTGATCACAGGAAATCCTCCGCCTACTTGAGACAATTGTTAAGTTTGAGGGGGAGATTGCTGAGCTGAAGGGAAAACTTGGTAGGGCGGGGCTGTCTGGAGTTACGCCTGTGAAAGTAGCTTTCCGAGAAGGATGGAAGGTTGTCGGTGGTTCCAAGAGGAAACATGGGGGTAGAACCTTTGATGTGAATGAGGTAGGTGATGAGGTGGGGGCTGCTAGAAAAGTACCTAGGACAGATGAGGGGGGCCCAGGCCGGAGCAATGCTGTAAAGCGTTTGGCGTGGACTATCAAAAGTGGTAGGAAAGGGGGGCCAGAGAAGCAGGTAGATAGGGGTGTAAAGTCCAAAGGCAGTGGGGAGTGCAGCACCAGAAACAGATTTGATGTGCTCGATTCGGAAGAGACAGAGGGGGAGATGGAGGTAGTTGCAACAGATAGTAGCTTGGGGTCTAGGCCAGGAAAAAGGAGGAGGTATACGGGAGAAGACCAGGGGAGTAGTCCAGGTAGTTCAGGGCCTGGAAAGAGACGGAGGGACAAGGATAGGAGTAATCCTAGGTCAAAGATACCGATACCGATATTGATTCCGAGTGGGGCTGTTGGAGAGGAAGAGGACGCTGTAAACAATAGGAGACTAGAGGAGATAAATAGGGCGAGGGCCAAAAGTAAGTTGGTGGTTGCGGGAAGTAGCATAGTTCGGGGGATCGACAAGGTTGTCTGTGGTCCGGACAGTAAAAATAGAACAGTTCTGTGCTTTCCGGGGGCTAAAGTGGAGGACCTGAGGGATAGAGTGGACGGTATTGTAGCTGGGTCGGGGCCTGATCCGGTAGTGGTATTACATGTGGGGTCCAATAACATCAGGGAGAGGAAATCAGTTCGTTTGGTGGACACATACAAGGACCTAATTAGTAAGCTACTTAGCAGGAATGCTCGGACCATCGTTTCAGGGGTGCTCCCCGTTATGGGTGGTGGGAATGAGAGGAACTCGCGGATTATGGCACTAAACGAGGAGCTGGAAGAGCACTGCAAAGACTAGGGAATACATTTCATTGATCACTGGGATTCATTCTGGGGACAAGGAGAGTTGTATGGGCGAGACGGATTGCATTTAAGTAGGATGGGTACAGACCTGTTGGGCCAAAAAAATTTACAGGTGACTGGGCCTTTTTTGGAGAAAAGGGGGGTAGGGGACCACAGCCGATAACCCAGAGGGGCACAAATGCTGGGAACATAGGAAGAACAACAAACATGCACAATACAGGGACATACCAGGGTTATAATAATGTGCCAGTGATGACAAAAAAACAAAGATTCATTAAGTTTGGGTACTGCAACATCCAGGGTCTGCACAAGAAAGTAAGCGAAATATCAATAATGATGGACGAAGGAGACTTCGATATAATGGGTCTAAGTGAGACGTGGATACGACGGGATGAGCGGGTTGATCAGATGAAGGGTTGCGTGTGGATAGGAGCTGGGCGAACTGAGGGTCAGAAACGGGGTGGGGGTGTTGGCATCTACGCTAAAGAGGAATTACAGCCCTCATTGATTACAGATCTCACAGAAGCAAGGACTCAGATTCCAGTATCCAACGAAATAGTATGGGCAAAAATCAAGTTAGGAAGCAGGAGTGTTGCCGTTGGTGTTGTATACTTAGCAGTGGAGGGAAGTAAGCCTGAGTGGAATGATTCAATATATACAACTCTTAGATCGAATATCACAGAGCTTGGAAGCAGAGGGTTCAGTATTGTCCTAATGGGGGACTTCAATGGGCACACCGGGGATAAGGAGGAGGGCATACAGGGAGGTGATAGGAAAATTAACACGAATGGGAGGAAGATGTTGGACCTATCAAAAGAGCTTGGTTTAAAGATCCTGAACAGGGATGCGAAATGTAAGGGTAAATGGACCTGGGAGAGGAACGATAAGAAAACAATAATTGATTATATACTCACTGACATTAGCGTATGGAGGGAGGTTATAGATGTAGAAATAGATGACGAGGGAAAAAATGACTTGGGTAGTGATCACAACCTGATAACAGTTAAGATTATGGGCAAAAAGACGAATAGAGACAGAAATACCTTCAAGGAAGTTTGGGGACTAAAACAAGGAACCGACTGGAAGCAGTTTCGGGAAAAACTAAAACCAAATCTTGAATGTATACCTAGGGATGCAAATGTCCAGAGTATTTCAGATGGCATAGTAAATAGCCTAACAGAGGCAGGGAGGGATTGTATAGGAAGGGTGAGGGTCCCAACGAGAGAACTTGGATACAGGGTTAACGAGGGACTGAAAAAGGCTATAAAAGAAAGGAAGGTAAAATGCGCTGCTTACAGAAGAAGTAGGAAGCTTGAAGGGGTGGATAACAATGACACGAGACTAATGAAAGGAGAATATGAACTGGCACGGAGAAAGGTGAATGAGATAAAGAATAACAATAGGAAGGAGCACAATTGCAGTCTTGCCAGAACAATAAAGAAAATGGGGGGTTCGAGCTCAAACGTATTTTGGAACTGGATAAATAAACGGGGGAAAAGTAGTGTGCAGAGTATCAAAGTGGATGGGGAAAGTACAGAAGATAAAGGCCGTATCGCTTCAGAGTTAGTCAAGCACTGGGAAAAGATAAACGATAGGCGATGGGGCAGTGGGTCCCCACCAAAAAGAAATACACTGGTGGAGGAGAACCTATCCAATCGTGTATGTAGCGAAATAACGGCAGAAGAAGTGCGGAACGTGGTCTCGAAATTAAAAAAATGGTAAAGCGGGAGGGACTGATGAAATTCCGAACGAATTCCTCAAAAATGGAGGGGAGGCACTTATTGAAGTCCTGACAAACCTTTTCAACCTGGCTCTGCGAAAGCAAGAGGTCCCCAGAGAGTGGAGGGAAAGTAAGGTGTCGTTCATACACAAAAAGGGGGATAAGGAAGTTCTAGATAACTATAGGGGGATATCAGTTAGTAGTAACATCGGAAAAGTATTCTGTAAGGTCATATACGGTAGACTAGAGGAAGTTATTGAAGAGAAAGGTTTTTTAGGAGAAATTCAAAATGGTTTCAGGAAAGGACGAAGAGTCACTGATCACCTATTTACACTCACCCAACTGATAGAATCAACAAAGGCTGAAAAGAAAAAGGTGTTTCTGGCATTTCTAGATGTGAAAAAAGCGTACGACCGAGTGTGGAGGGAAGGTATGTGGCGAAAGCTCGAGGGCATCGGACTGGGGGGGGGGGGGGGGGTGACTTTGTGGGAATCATGAAAGCACTGTATACAGATGTGCAAAGCCAACTCAGTCTAGGGAGTATCACTACAAAACGAGTCCCTATGGATATAGGCCTCAAGCAGGGGTGTATCTTTTCACCGATTTTGTTTGCATTGTATGTTAAAGATTTAGGGGACGAACTAATTCAGAGTGCGGAGGGGGTAAATGTTGGAGACATAAAGATACCAGGCTTATTCTTTGCGGACGACATGGTGTTAATGTCTAGAACTGAACAGGGGCTAGAGAAACTGCTGGAAATTGTTGGTAGATATGGGAACACTTGGCGGCTCGAACTAAATGAAAATAAAAGCAAGGTAATACCCGTTGGACGCAAGGTAGATATGACGAAGAGATGGAGAGTGGGGGAGTTCTCAATCCCCGAAGGGGAAAGCAAACAAGTCACTGTAGGAGAAACGGGAGAGTATGAGTATCTAGGGGTAAGCATAAATATAACGGGAAGAGGGGTGTACAGAAATTACTCAGCCAAACTGATTCTGAAGGGGAAAAGAATTCTGAACCAACTAAAACTTTTAGGGAAAAATAGTTTCAATAAGATCTTTGTGGGGAAAACACTGTGGGAGAGGGTGGGTTTACCAAGTATAACGTATGGCACGGACGTGATTCCATTAAACCAAACCGTTATTAAGAAGTTGGAAAGTACTCAGAATGATGCCGGCAGATGGATAACAGGGTCGAGTAATGCTGCAGCTTTGGAAGCAGTAAGGGGGGAGCTTGGGTGGATGAAAATCAAGGACAGGGTAGATTTGGGAAAACTGTGTTACTTTAACTACTTGAGAAACCTGCCTGATAACCGGTGGTGCAAATTGATGCTCGATACCATTTGGAATTCTAATATAGAAACGGGGTGGTCAAAACATGTGAGGGAACTAATGGACAATTACTCTATAGAGGTCACAAACATAGAAGTAGGAATGAAAGAAGGCAAAAGGTTTGTCAAAGAGAGAGTCATGGAAGACTGCAATCGAAACTGGCGAGCAGGGGTTAGCGTGAAAAGATCACTGCAGAGGTTACAATATAAAGAAAAGCCAGCTTTTGAGAAGTACCTAGATGGCACCTTTGGAGGGTCACTGCTGTTCAAACTGAGATCAAGATCACTGGAGCTTCGGGGAAAAATTGGGAGAGATGGGGAAAAGGGATGCCAAATGTGCCACTCTGGAGTAGTGGAGACCCTGGAACATTTTCTCTTGGAATGCCCACAGTATATACCTCATAGAATAAAATTTACTGGAAGAATAATGCAGAAGTGGGGTGAAGAAACAAAGGATAGATGGCTGAAGGGGGAGACGAGGGAGAGTGTAGGAATGCTTATTGAAGAAATTGAAAAAGAGGAAGTGAGGGACACTATTAAGCAGTTTATATCTGAATGCTGGGAGGAGAGGAGGGGAAGAGGGGGTGGGGTGCAGGGGGAATGATGGCCTTCTCTTATGAGGACCGCGACAAATCAGCGGCTGGCCAAAGAGTTATTATTATTATTATTACTGTGGTGAATCTGGAAATGGCGGAGATGATTGACAAGGCAAAAGCTAGCAAATAGGCGCCGTTATTTTTAACCCAGTCAAGAAAACGGCCCCTTGCGGGGTTCCAACAACCCGAACTACCCTGGTTCGGGTGCAGGCCTGCTATATATCCTATTGGCAGGGACCTCGGTACGTTGTGAGAACGTTTACAGAAAGGGGCATGTTTTGGACGCAGAACTAACGCTCGCCTCCCCAGGGGTGGAAGACCACCTCCAGGGATGGAGTGAAGGATGATAAGAATCCGTAACGGTTATTTTCATGGGGGACTTCAATGCAAAACATCAGGCGTTCGGATGAAAGAAAACCAACTGCAATGGCGACATTCTGTTCAACATCATTGAACAGTTAGATGTCTGCCTGGTAAACGATGCTGAATGTATCCTCTTTATTTGACAATTTCCACAAGCCTTCCAGAGCTATGGGTAGTCTGCGTGGTTCCATCGGACTTTTTGTTTCTTTGTTGCTGCAATGGCGACATTCTGTTCAACATCATTGAACAGTTAGATGTCTGCCTGGGTAAACGATGCTGAATGTATCCTCTTTATT
Source organism: Pictodentalium vernedei (assembly GCA_031216915.1). Lineage (NCBI taxonomy): Eukaryota > Metazoa > Mollusca > Scaphopoda > Dentaliida > Dentaliidae > Pictodentalium > Pictodentalium vernedei. Next base: position 407,778,609 of record CM062293.1, on the reverse strand, counting down.
TGACAATTTCCACAAGCCTTCCAGAGCTATGGGTAGTCTGCGTGGTTCCATCGGACTTTTTGTTTCTTTGTTGAGCCCCCCCCCCCCCCCCCCCCCCCCCCCCGCTGACTCTGATGAGAGCAGTTTCCCTCTCCTCTGCTTTTTTTCTTTTTCTGTTTGTTTTCCTCCCTTCCCTGGGATGATGAGTTAATTGAGTTGATTACCACCCGCTTGCTGCTCAACGATTTAAGCAACTAACGACTTAATTTGTTTCCCCAGATCCTTGGTCTCATTACGCAGTTCTCTGGTTTCCTTGTGCTTTCCCATGTTGTCTAACCTTCTCTCTGTTTCGTCTTCTATCTTTTCTTTCTCTCTAATACTTATCTCTCTCTCGCACCTTCTCCCTTTTCAACTCCTCTTTCTCTCTCTCATTTCTTTCGTTCTCTCTCTCATTTACTCCCTTTTCTATCGCTCTTTCTTCCATATCTCTCTCTAAGAGGCTAGTGATCATAGCAATGTTCTCCCCCCATGGCCTCAATTGAGGTTTGCGTGGATTGATCTCCCCCCCCCCCCCTCTCATAGAGAGCGACAACTGTTATTTTTTTTGCCCGCACGACACACCCGGGCACATTGCACCCAACGCTGAGTCTATGGAGGTCGCCCATAGGGGCTTTGATCATAACATTTTTGTTTGCATTGTTACCACTATCATTACCTGGCTTGAAAGAGTTAGCAGGATTAACCATTTACCCAACGTAAGGGACAAAAACCGATCAGCGTTATTCACAAAAGTCGCCAATTAATTTTTATTTTTTTTCCATTTTTTTGTCTCAAAAACATAGGTTTTGACCCCTCTTTGGAACGGGCTCGTCCCAATGAGGGGTCATAAGCTATGTTTTTGAGACAAAAAATGAAAAAAAAATTAGTTTTTAAAGAATTTTATTTTGAAGTGTCGTCTGCTTTTCATGTTAGGTAAACAGTTAAAAGTACTACCACTCACCCTCTTTACGTTGTTATCCTTGCATGACTTGTCAGTCCCCTTCCCTTGTCTGGATGACGTTGAGCTCAACGAAGACATTTTTCCAATGATTATAGGTTGGCTGAAGATAACTAATTATCACAGAACTAGAAAACAAGGGGCTCGATGTAATTCTGATGGGTGACATTAATGGACACATAAGTGATAAGGAAGGAAGCACTGGGGGCTGGGATAAGAAGTCAACAGGAATGGAAGGAAGATGTTGGACAAATGAGCTCGGTCTGAAGATTCTGAGCAGAGACGCGAGGGTAAGGCAAAATGGACCCGGGAGAGGAACGACAGAAGATTAATAAGGGACTATATTCTTACGGTTATTAATTTATAGAGGGAGGTGATGGGGGGTAGAAGTGGACGATGAGAGTAAAAGGGGTTTGATAGTGATCACAATCTGATTACAGTGACGATCAGGGCCAAAAACCAGCGCTATGAAATCCGTTACTTATTCCCAGTTCCTTATTCGACTTTCTAAATTTAGCAGAAATTCGAAAAATAAATGGCCTTATAGGGTGGCGCCTTAAATACAAGATTATTCAAATCCTAAGGTTCACCCTCCCACCCGTTTTTAGGGGCCACATTGGACCCTAAAAGTGACCAAATGGTCAAAAATCGTAATTATTGATGGAAATTCGCGGAACAAACGGCGTCATACGGTGGCGCCCGAAAATACAAGATCATTCAAATCCTACGGTTCACCCTCCAACCCCTTTATAGGGGCCAGATTGGACCCTAAAAGTGACCAAATGGTCAAAATCGTAATTATTGACGGGAATTCGCGGAACAAACGGCGTCATAGGGTGGCGCCCGAAAATACAAGATCATTCAAATCCTAAGGTTCACCCTCCAACCCCTTTTTAGGGGCCATATTAGACCCTAAAAGTGACCAAATGGTCAAACTGGTGACTGTTGGCCGTAATTCGCGGAACAAACGGCGTTGTAGGGTGGCGCCCTAAAATGCAAGATTATTCAAATTCTAAGGTTCGCCTTCTCACCCACTTTTTAGGGGCAAGATTGGACCCTAAAAGTGACCAAATGGTCAAAATCGTAATTATTGACCGAAATTCGGCGACCACATGGCGTTATAGGGTGGCGCCCTAAAATGAAAGGTTATTCAAATCCTAAGGTTCACACTCCCCACCCCTCTTTAGGGGGCAGATTGGACCCTAAAAGTGACCAAATGGTCAAAATCGTAATTATTGATGGAAATTTGCAGAACAAACGGCGTCATAGGGTGGCGCCCGAAAATACAACATCATTCAAATCCTAAGGTTCACCCTCCCACCCCCTTTTTAGGGGCCACATTGGACCCTAAAAGTGACCAAATGGTCAAAATCGTAATTATTGATGGAAATTCGCGGAACAAACGGCGTCATAGGGTGGGCGCCCGAAAATACAAGATCATTTCAAATCCTAAGGTTCACCCTCCAACCCCTTTTTAGGGGCCAGATTGGACCCTAAAAGTGACCAAATGGTCAAAATCGTAATTATTGACGGAAATTCGCGGAACAAACGGCGTCATAGGGTGGCGCCCGAAAATACAAGATCATTCAAATCCTAAGGTTCACCCTCCAACCCCTTTTTAGGGGCCATATTGGACCCTAAAAGTGACCAAATGTTCAAACTCGTAACTGTTGGCCGTAATTCGCGGAACAAACTGCCTTATAGGGTGGCGCCCTAAAATGCAAGATTATTCAAATCCTAAGGTTCACCCTCCAACCCCTTTTTAGGGGTCATATTGGACTCTAAAAGTGACCAAATGGTCAAAATCGGAATTATTGATGGACATTTGCGGAACAAACGGCGTCATAGGGTGGCGCCCGAAAATACAAGATTATTCAAATCCTAAGGTTCACCCTCCCACCCCATTTAGGGGCCACATTGGACCCTAATAGTGACCAAATGGTCAAAATCGTAATTATTGATGGAAATTCGCAGAACAAACGACGTCATAGGGTGGCGCCCGAAAATACAAGATCATTCAAATCCTAAGGTTCACCCTCCAACCCCTTTATAGGGGTCATATTGGACCCTAAAAGTGACCAAATGGTCAAAACTGGTAACTGTTGGCCATAATACGCAGAACAAACGGCGTTATAGGGTGGCGCCCGAAAATGCAAGATTATTCAGATCCTAAGGCTCGCCCTCCCACCCCTTTTAAGGGGCCAGATTGGACCCTAAAAGTGACCAAATGGTCAAAATCGTAATTATTGACGGAAATTCGCGGAACAAACGGCATCATAGGGTGGCGCCCGAAAATACAAGATCATTCAAATCCTAAGGTTCACCCTCCAACCCCTTTTTAGGGGCCATATTGGACCCTAAAACTGACCAAATGGTCAAACTCGTAACTGTTGGCCGTAATTCGCGGAACAAACTGCCTTATAGGGTGGCGCCCTAAAATGCAAGATTATTCTAATCCTAAGGTTCACCCTCCAACCCCTTTTTAGGGGTCATATTGGACCCTAAAAGTGACCAAATAGTCAAACTCGTAACTGTTGGCCGTAATTCGCGGAACAAACTGCCTTATAGGGTGGCACCCTAAAATGCAAGATTATTCAAATCCTAAGGTTTTGCCCTCTCACCCCTTTTTAGGGGCCAGATTGGACCCTAAAAGTGACCAAATGGTCAAAAATCGTAATTTTTGACCGAAATTCGGCGAACACACGGCGTCATAGGGTGGCAACCCTAAAATACAAGATTATTCAAATCCTAAGGTTCACCCTCCCACCCCTTTTTAGGGGCCAGATTGGACCCTAAAAGTGACCAAATGGTAAAAATCGTAATTATTGACGGAAATTTGCGGAACAAACGGCGTCATAAGGTGGCGCCCGAAAATACAAGATCATTCAAATCCTAAGGTTCACCCTCCAACCCCTTTTTAGGGGCCATATTGGACCCTAAAAGTGACCAAATGTTCAAACTCGTAACTGTTGGCCGTAATTCGCGGAACAAACTGCCTTATAGGGTGGCGCCCTAAAATGCAAGATTATTCAAATCCTCAGGTTCACCCTCCAACCCCTTTTTAGGGGTCATATTGGACTCTAAATGTGACCAAATGGTCAAAATCGTAATTATTGATGGAAATTCGCGGAACAAACGGCGTCATAGGGTGGCGCCCGAAAATACAAGATTATTCAAATCCTAAGGTTCACCCTCTCACCCCATTTTAGGGGCCAGATTGGACCCTAATAGTGACCAAATGGTCAAAATCGTAATTATTGACGGAAATTCGCGGAACAAACGGCCTTATAGGGAGGCGCCCTAAAATACAAGAGTACTCAAATCCTAAGGTTCACACTCCCTCCCCTTTTTAGGGGCAGATTGGACCCTAAAAGTGACCAAATGGTCAAAATCGTAATTTTTTACCGAAATTCGGCGAACACACGGCGTTATAGGGTGGCGCCCTAAAATACAAGATTATTCAAATCCTAAGGTTCACACTCCCACCCCTTTTTAGGGGCCATGTTGGACCCTAAAAGTGACCAAATGTTCAAACTCGTAACTGTTGGCCGTAATTCGCGGAACAAACTGCCTTATAGGGTGGCGCCCTAAAATGCAAGATTATTCTAATCCTAAGGTTCACCCTCCAACCCCTTTTTAGGGGTCATATTGGACCCTAAAAGTGACCAAATGGTCAAAATCGTAATTATTGATGGAAATTCGCGGAACAAACGGCGTCATAGGGTGGCGCCCTAAAATACAAGATTATTCAAATCCTAAGGTTCACCCTCCCGCCCCATTTTAGGGGCGACATTGGACCCTAATAGTGACCAAATGGTCAAAATCGTAATTGTTGATGGAAATTCGCGGAACAAACGACGTCATAGGGTGGCGCCCGAAAATACAAGATCATTCAAATCCTAAGGTTCACCCTCCAACCCCTTTTTAGGGGCCATATTGGACCCTAAAAGTGACCAAATGGTCAAACTCGTAACTGTTGGCCGTAATTCGCGGAACAAACTGCCTTATAGGGTGGCGCCCTAAAATGCAAGATTATTCAAATCCTAAGGTTCGCCCTCCTACCCCTTTTTAGGGGCCAGATTGGACCCTAAAAGTGACCAAATGGTCAAAATCGTAATTTTTGACCGAAATTCGGCGAACACACGGCGTCATAGGGTGGCGCCCTAAAATACAAGATTATTCAAATCCTAAGGTTCACACTCCCACCCCTATTTAGGGGCCAGATTGGACCCTGAAAGTGACCAAATGGTCAAAATCGTAATTATTGACGGAAATTCGCGGAACAAACGGCCTTATAGGGTGGCGCCCTAAAATACAAGAGTATTCAAATCCTAAGGTTCACACTCCCACCCCTTTTTAGGGGCAGATTGGACCCTAAAAGTGACCAAATGGTCAAAATCGTAATTTTTGACCGAAATTCGGCGAACACACGGCGTTATAGGGTGGCGCCCTAAAATACAAGATTATTCAAATCCTAAGGTTCACACTCCCACCCCTTTTTAGGGGCCAGATTGAACCCTAAAAGTGACCAAATGGTCAAAATCGTAATTATTGACGGAAATTCGCAGAACAAATGGCGTCATAGGGTGACGCCCGAAAATACAACATCATTCAAATCCTAAGGTTCACCCTCCCACCCCTTTTTAGGGGCCACATTGGACCCTAAAAGTGACCAAATGGTCAAAATCGTAATTATTGATGGAAATTCGCGGAACAAACGGCGTCATAGGGTGGCGCCCGAAAATACAAGATAATTCAAATCCTAAGGTTCACCCTCCAACCCCTTTTTAGGGGCCAGATTGGACCCTAAAAGTGACCAAATGGTCAAAATCGTAATTATTGACGGAAATTCGCGGAACAAATGGCGTCATAGGGTGGCGCCCGAAAATACAAGATCATTCAAATCCTAAGGTTCACCCTCCCACCCCTTTTTAGGGGCCTTATTGGACCCTAAAAGTGACCAAATGTTCAAACTCGTAACTGTTGGCCGTAATTCGCGGAACAAACTGCCTTATAGGGTGGCGCCCTAAAATGCAAGATTATTCAAATCCTAAGGTTCACCCTCCAACCCCTTTTTAGGGGTCATATTGGACTCTAAAAGTGACCAAATGGTCAAAATCGTAATTATTGATGGAAATTCGCGGAACAAACGGCGTCATAGGGTGGCGCCCGAAAATACAAGATTATTCAAATCCTAAGGTTCACCCTCCCACCCCATTTTAGGGGCCACATTGGACCCTAATAGTGACCAAATGGTCAAAATCATAATTATTGATGGAAATTCGCAGAACAAACGACGTCATAGGGTGGCGCCCGAAAATACAAGATCATTCAAATCCTAAGGTTCACCCTCCAACCCCTTTTTAGGGGCCATATTGGACCCTAAAAGTGACCAAATGGTCAAACTGGTAACGGTTGGCCGTAATACGCAGAACAAATGGCGTTATAGGGTGGCGCCCTAAAATGCAAGATTATTCTAATCCTAAGGTTCACCCTCCAACCCATTTTTAGGGGTCATATTGGACCCTAAAAGTGACCAAATGGTCAAACTCGTAACTGTTGGCCGTAATTCGCGGAACAAACTGCCTTATAGGGTGGGGCCCTAAAATGCAAGATTATTCAAATCCTAAGGTTCACCCTCTCACCCCATTTTAGGGGCCAGATTGGACCCTAATAGTGACCAAATGGTCAAAATCGTAATTATTGACGGAAATTCGCGGAACAAACGGCCTTATAGGGTGGCGCCCTAAAATACAAGAGTACTCAAATCCTAAGGTTCACACTCCCACCCCTTTTTAGGGGCAGATTGGACCCTAAAAGTGACCAAATGGTCAAAATCGTAATTTTTGACCGAAATTCGGTGAACACACGGCATTATAGGGTGGCGCCCTAAAATACAAGATTATTCAAATCCTAAGGTTCACACTCCCACCCCTTTTTAGGGGCCATATTGGACCCTAAAAGTGACCAAATGTTCAAACTTGTAACTGTTGGCCGTGATTCGCGGAACAAACTGCCTTATAGGGTGGCGCCCTAAAATGCAAGATTATTCAAATCCTAAGGTTCACCCTCCAACCCCTTTTTAGGGGTCATATTGGACCCTAAAAGTGACCAAATGGTCAAAGTCGTAATTATTCGCGGAACAAACAGCGTCATAGGGTGGCGCCTGAAAATACTAGATTATTCAAATCCTAAGGTTCACCCTCCCGCCCCATTTTAGGGGCCACATTGGACCCTAAAAGTGACCAAATGGTCAAAATCGTAATTATTGATGGAAATTCGCGGAACAAACGACGTCATAGGGTGGCGCTCGAAAATACAAGATCATTCACATCCTACGGTTCACCCTCCAACCCCTTTTTAGGGCCATATTGGACCCTAAAAGTGACCAAATGGTCAAACTGGTAACTGCTGGCCGTAATACGCGGAACAAACGGCGTTATAGGGTGGCGCCCTAAAATGCAAGATTATTCAAATCCTAAGGTTTGCCCTCCCACCCCTTTTAAGGGGCCAGATTGGACCCTAAAAGTGACCAAATGGTCAAAATCGTAATTATTGATGGAAATTCCCGGAACAAACGGCCTTATGGGGTGGAGCCCTAAAATACAAGATTAATCAAATCCTAAGGTTCACACTCCCACCCCTTTTTAGGGGGCAGATTGGACCCTAAAAGTGACCAAATGGTCAAAATCGTAATTATTGATGGAAATTCCCAGAACAAACGGCCTTATAGGGTGGCGCCTTAAAATACAAGATTATTCAAATCCTAAGGTTCACACTCCCACCCCTTTTTAGGGGCCAGATTGGACCCTAAAAGTGACCAAATGGTCAAAATCGTAATTATTGATGGAAATTCGCGGAACAAACGGCCTTATAGGGTGGCGCCCTAAAACACGAGATTATTCAAATCCTAAGGTTCACACTCCCACCCCGTTTTAGGGGCCAGATTGGACCCTAAAAGTGACCAAATGGTCAAAATCGTAATTATTGACGGAAATTCGTGGAACAAACGGCCTTATAGAGTGGCGCCCTAAAATACAAGACTATTCAAATCCTAAGGTTCACACTCCCACCCCTTTTTAAGGGCCAGATTGGACCCTAAAAGTGACCAAATGGTCAAAATCGTAATTATTGACCGAGATTCGGCGAACACACGGCGTTATAGGGTGGCGCCCTAAAAAACAAGATTATTCGAATCCTAAGGTTCACACTCCCACCCCTTTTCAGGGGCCAGATTGGACCCTAAAAGTGACCAAATGGTCAAAATCGTAATTATTGATGGAAATTCGCGGAACAAACGACGTCATAGGGTGGCGCCCGAAAATACAAGATCATTCAAATCCTAAGGTTCACCCTCCCACCCCTCTTTAGGGGCCACATTGGACCCTAAAAGTGACCAAACGGTCAAAATCGTAATTATTGACCGAAATTTGTCGAACACACGGCGTTATAGGGTGGCGCCCTAAAATGCAAGATTATTCAAATCCTAAGGTTCCCACTCCCACCCCTTTTTAGGGGCCAGATTGGACCCTAAAAGTGACCAAACGGTCAAAAACGTAATTATTGACCGAAATTTGGCGAACACATGGCGTTATAGGGTGGCGCCCTAAAATGAAAGATTATTCAAATCCTAAGGTTCGCCCTCGCACCACTTTTTAGGGGCTTCATTGGACCCTAAATGTGACCAAAGTCAAAATCGTAATTATTTATCGTAATTTGCGGAACAATTGGCGTTATAGGGTGGCGCCCTAAAATACAAGATCATTCAAATCCTAAGGTTCACCCTCCAGCCCCTTTTTAGGGGCCAAATTGGACTCTAAAAGTGACCAAACGGTCAAAATGGTAATTATTGGCTCAAATATTGAGAACAAATGGCCTTCTAGGGTGGCACCGTAAATTACGAGATTATTCAAATCCTCGGGTTCATCCTTCGACCCTATTTATGGGCCCTACTGAAGCCCTGAAACGCCCAGTTGTAAAATGCTACAAAAATAGGTAAAAATCATCAGATATTTTATTGCTGATAGATTGCATCCGAGGAATAGAAAATTGACACGACGTCATCCCCAATCGGACGCCATATCGGGCCCTACTAAGACCCCGAAAAGGGTCAGTTACAAAATAATTTATGAGAGGCAGCGAGGACTAAAAAGATTGACATCTCGGGTGCCCCGATCGGACATCATTTAGGACCATGCTAAGACTTCCAAAAGGGCCAGTTACAAAACATCAAGGACACAAATGGGTATATTAGAAACAGTTACTATACTTGGCAATCATCGCTGGATGTTCTTGGCGTTGATGGGGACCCCTTTGGAATAGAGGCGATTGACAGTTCAACTGGCCCGATAGAAAACCTTTTTTGGGACCTCTATCTGGGCTTTAAAATGGTAGTTATGTGTTGATAGGGGCTGGCAAAACCGGACACGGGGGATATCAGCAGGCATTATCTACATGTAAAAGTCTTCTCCGATGGAACACATACAGTGGTCATTTCTGGATTGCATCCTTCTGTAAACCCACGATATGGCATTACAGATTTGCTTAAGTTACTGCTAACATTGAACACCTTAGTGGGACAATTCATAAATCCGCCAAGCTGTGTTGTGTAAAAATAGAGATACAGTCCAATATGAAGCACCCACTGTAGACGTGTTCAACTTCAGACCATCACCACACGCGTGTGCTTCTATCATATTCTGGTCTGGCATATGCTGACCAAAAACATATTTATTCACCTATTTACTTGTATAGTTACTTGTAGTGTTGGTACATGTCTGTCAATAAGCAGATAGGTGGGAATATCAGTTATGGGTTGGGCTTTTATCGGCCACTGTCGGGTGAACACCTCATTTATGGAAGTGAGCTTTAGTATCTGAAGAAGGTATAAATAATTGCTTTTGCTTGATCTGTTCCTTATGATCAGTGTTATTGTGGAGTGATATTTGTGTGTACGGCGACATCAACCCCCTCAACCGAATCAATCCGCATAAAGCCTGATGAGCAAGCTTCTTATTTTTATTTTATCAAACCTTGTTTGATTGCATACCTCAGTTAATTTGTACTATCGGGTTGTCCGTCATTGTCGAAATCCACTCTGACTACCACGAAACAAAGATGTTCCAGTCATATTCAACCTTCAGTGGGTGATAATCTTGTAAAAATAGTTGATTGCCGCATAATATATTTGTATGTATTTAATAATATAATCATCTCTGAGAAATGCAAATGGGAGGAAAAACACAAACGACTGGAACAAGTGCGTTCTGACACTATGGGATCACCCACTGACCCGTCCCCATTATGCATTTATTTCCACCACCCTTCACTTATTGAGAAAACTTTAAAAGGAAAGATAAGTTAAAGAATTCTAAAATTGTTTTACTGAATAAATTACATAAAAATAAAATGATACAAACAGTGAGAAACATAAGAGAGGCATCTGCTAAGTACATAAAATAACAATAGTTAAAACATATTACAAAACCCTTCTAAAATCAAAACAACTCTCCTCAGTTAGATAGCAGTAGTATGTAATGTGGTTTTGAGGGATAGTTTGGGGGACCTCGGTGGGGGCCCTCGGAAGTGAAGCAGTAGTATGTCGTGTGGTTTTCAGGGACCATTGGCAGGACCCCCACAGGGGGACCTCGGAAGGGAAGCAGTAGTATGTCTCGTATGTTTGAGTTCTCATTGGCAGGACCCCCGCAGGGGGACCTCGGAAGGGAAACAGTAGTATGTCATGTGGTTTTCAGGGATCATTGGCAGGACCCCGCAGGGGGACCTCAGAAGGGAAGCAGTAGTATGTCACGTGGTTTTCAGGGATCATTGGCAGGACCCCGCAGGGGGACCTCGGAAGGGAAGCAGTAGTATGTCTCGTATGTTTGAGTCCTCATTGGCAGGACCCTGCAGGGGGACCTCGGAAGGGAAGCAGTAGTATGTCATGTGGTTTTCAGGGATCATTGGCAAGACCCCACAGGGGGACCTCGGAAGGGAAGCAGTAGCATGTCTCGTATGTTTGAGTCCTCATTGGCAGGACCCCGCAGGGGGACCTCGGAAGGGAAGCAGTAGTGTATCATGTGGTTTTCAGGGATTATTGGCAGGACCCCGCAGGGGGACCTCGGAAGGGAAGCAGTAGTATGTCATGTGGTTTACAGGGATCATTGGCAGGACCCCGCAGGGGGACCTCGGAAGGGAAGCAGTAGTTTGTCAGGAGCTTTTCAGGGATCATTGGCAGGACCCCGCAGGGGGACCTCAGAAGGAAAGCAGTGGTATGTCAGGGGCTTTTCAGGGGTTAGTTGGGGGATCTCATCGGGAGACCCCGCAGGGGGCCATTGAAGAGAGAGAGCCAGAGGGGAAGGGAAGTAGGAGGAGATGTGGAGATCCGGTTGTAGAAACCACAGGTTTTTATGACAATTAGCCTCTAGTCCCCACCAGCCCCAAATAGTCCCCACCAGACCCCACTACTTCCCACCAATCCTCAAATCACCAAAAAAAAAAAAACAACAAACAAACCCGACTATATGTGATATGGATTCTTCAAGAATATTTTGCAGCACTTAGTGCAACAGGACCGTCATACCTTTCACATAGCCTTCATGGCCTCATACGACTAAAAAAGCCCTACTTACGGAATCCCTTTTTAAGAATCCCTTTTTGTAATCCTTTTTTCCTGAAATGAGTCTAAGAGTCGTTCGAGGAGTCACTCGAACGAGCAATTGCTCGTTAGCTCATTTGCTCGATGGGATCCGAGTCGTTCGAGCAATATATGCGAGTCACTCGAGGTAAGACGGAATCCCACTTATGGAATCCCTTTTGGGGAATCCCATTGGTGGAATCCCTTTTTTGAAAACGGCTGTGGCTATGGAATCCCTTTTTTTCTGAAATGAGTCTAAGAGTCGTTCGAGGTGTCACTCGAACGAGCAATTGCTCGTTAGCTCATTTGCTCGATGGGATTCGAGTCGTTCGAGCAATATATGCGAGTCACTCGAGGTAAGACGGAATCTCACTTGTGGAATCCCTTTTTCAAAAACGGCTGTGGCTATGGAATCTCTTTTTCCTGAAATGAGTCTAAGAGTCGTTCGAGGAGTCACTCGAACGAGCAATTGCTCGTTGGCTCATTTGCTCGATGGGATTCGAGTCGTTCGAGCAATATATGCGAGTCACTCGAGGTAAGACGGAATCTCACTTGTGGAATCCCTTTTTCAAAAACGGCTGTGGCTATGGAATCTCTTTTTCCTGAAATGAGTCTAAGAGTCGTTCGAAGAGTCACTCGAACGAGCAATTGCTCGTTGGCTCATTTGCTCGATGGGATTCGAGTCGTTCGAGCAATATATGCGAGTCACTCGAGGTAAGACGGAATCCCACTTATGGAATCCCTTTTGGGGAATCCCATTTGTGGAATCCCTTTTTCGAAAACGGCTGTGGCTATGGAATCCCTTTTTCCTGAAATGAGCCTAAGAGTCGTTCGAGGAGTCACTCGAACGAGCAATTGCTCGTTGGCTCATTTGCTCAATGGGATTCGAGTCGTTCGAGCAATATGCTGAGTCACTCGATCGAGCAGTTACTCTAAAGCTCATTTGCCCGATGGGATTCGAGTCATTCGAGCAATGACTTATCAGTAACTGCTCGATAGCTTATTGGCTGTCTTCAACGACCCTGTACCGGGGTCCCCCGATGAGATCCTGCCAATGATTCCTGAAAAGCCCCTGACATACTACTGCTTCCCTTCCGAGGTCCCCTTGCGGGGTTCTGCCAATGATCCCTGAAAACCACACAACATACTACTGCTTCCCTTCCGAGGTCCCCCTGCGGGGTCCTGCCAATGATCCCTGAAAACCACATGACACACTACTGCTTCCCTTCCGAGGTCCCCCCTGCGGGGTCCTGCCAATGAGGACTCAAACATACGAGACATACTACTGCTTCCCTCCCGAGGTCCCCCTGCGGGGTCCTGCCAATGATCCCTGAAAACCACATGACACACTACTGCTTCCCTTCCGAGGTCCCCCTGCGGGGTCCTGCCAATGAGGACTCAAACATACGAGACATACTACTGCTTCCCTTCCGAGGTCCCCCTGCTGGGTCCTGCCAATGATCCCTGAAAACCACATGACACACTACTGCTTCCCTTCCGAGGTCCCCCCTGCGGGGTCCTGCCAATGAGGACTCAAACATACGAGACATACTACTGCTTCCCTTCCGAGGTCCCCCTGCGGGGTCCTGCCAATGATCCCTGAAAACCACATGACACACTACTGCTTCCCTTCCGAGATCCCCCTGCGGGGTCCTGCCAATGAGGACTCAAACATACGAGACATACTACTGCTTCCCTTCCGTGGTCCCCCTGGGGGGTCCTGCCAATGATCCCTGAAAACCACACGACATACTACTGATAGCTTTTGGTTTTCAAGCTAAAAACAGTCCACTATCATAGCTGTTTTAATCTTTTTATTCTTTATTCTATCAGTAATAATATACATGTATTTCAAGCACTATCTTTCTGTTTATTCTTGATACCCCAATGATACCCACCCAAAGCCTTAGGAGCCATTATAACTGGGACCCCATGTGCACACTCCACCAATCCCTGTGTGTGAGCTCCCAGTGGTGGGACGGGAGGGGATCTTCAGTTCAAATACAAACTGTCACTTACCCCCAAATACAAACTGTCACTTACTGTTTTTAACATCTATCATTCCCAGGAGGCATCAGAATCGATTTCAGTGCGTCAGAATTTGAAAACAATATACGTAGAGGGGCGTTCAGACCCTCAACCGTGGGGGGGGGGGGGGATACGCCCAATTCCATGGGTCAGTCCTTCGAAATATGTCAGCGTTATATCGAACTTGCCCCCCCCCCCCCCCACATCCCCATTTCGAAAATAGAGAAATCGATTATATATAGTTATATACAATATAGCAGGGGCGTAGTCCGGATTTTATAATTGTCTGTGTGAGTGGGGGTGGGGGGCTAGCCAGTTTGTTTTCGTTCTTAAAGTATGTCTGTGTGTGGGCAACCTTGATATTTGAAAAGACTCGAAGGTCCCCCTCAATTCTAACTAGGACCTCTGTCATTTCCACTCCTCGTACTTCCCTTCAGGGAAGTAGGGGGTGAGGCAATGGCATGAAGACCAAACAGAACATTTTGCAAAACTCCGTGCTTTAAGATTCAATATGAAGTAATTTTAGTGTGTGTAGCTCCATCATTTGGGACAAGCATGATTTGGGGAGTTTTTGTTATGTGAAACATGGTCATGATCACTTTATCCCCCCCCCCACCCCCCAAGCCAGGCGGTTAGGCGACTGATTTCTGTAGACCACAACGGGAAAAGTACAGGGAAATATTACCGGAAAATATCATTGTCTTTTTTTAAATGCATTGTCGAGTTACACCCTTGTGCTAAATAGAGACTGTTGCGTTTGTTTTCCTCAACAAAGACTAAGACTAAGGCAGCATTGAGAGAAATGCCTTGTAGCACTTTTTGGAGGGGGGGGGGGGGGCAAAGTGTTATATCGTACACAATTCATTGTTTGTTAATTCCAGTCTCCTGCTAAACACATTATTGTGTATCATACACAATATGTATAGTAGGCGAGGGGAATCAAGAACCAATTACTTCATGCCCAATCTGTGCCAGTATCTGTGCGAGAAAGGTAGTAAGGATTGTGCCAAGACATCAGCTTCAATGGTAATCGTATGTGCTAACTGGGCAAGAAATATAAAGAAGAAAAAATCAGCTTCAATGGTAATCGTATGTGCTAACTGGGCAAGAAATATAAAGAAGAAAATTAGATGTACACGGATTGGACACTAGCCGAAGTGTCCAGAGACAGCGGGTGGGCACTCTAGGGAGCAAAATTCACTAACCTTATATAAAGTGAAAGAAATTACTTCTGGGTGATAAGTGTGTTTCATTTTATATAAACTTTGTGCAGTCTGACATTTCAAATTCTGAAGCTCTGAGATCGATTCTGGCGCCTTCCGAGGAAAGATGGGGTTAAAAACAGTAAGTGGCAGTTTGCACCTGGGTCCATCTGCCCTCTCCCACCTCCATCACTCCATGGCCCACCACTGGAAGCTCATACATAGGGATTGATGTATATATCAGTGTTAGCAATTTGTTGAATGATGTGACGATATTTCGGCATCAAAACTAAAATTATCGCTAATTATAAAATGTGTGAGTGAGTAAAAATAAAACTACTTCATCTTTCAATGACAATTAAAAGTCAATCATTACAAAATACTATTTCGTAACAATCGTCTGGTTACTCAACAAAAATCTTGAACTCTATCACTGGGTTTCAGATGCATAATACAATCCGAGATAATAATGAAGGACACGATGAAAAGCAATGTGTATCAAGTGGTCATTTACAGACAAACAACACTTATTGTTTTTCCAACGCTTGACCGATGTGGTCCCTAAAAAGGGGTGGGAGGGTGAACCTTAGGATTTGAATAATCTTACATTTTAGGGCGCCACCCTATAACTCCGTTTGTTCCGCGAATTACGGCCAACAATTACGATTTTGACCATTGGGTCACATTTAGGGTCCATGGTGGCCCCTAAAAAGGGGTTGGAGGGTGAACCTTAGGATTTGAATGATTTTGTATTTTGGGCGCCACCCTATGACGCCGTTTGTTCCGCGAATTTCCGTCAATAATTACGATTTTGACCACTTGGTCACTTTTAGGGTCCAATCTGGCCCCTAAAAAGGGGTGGGAGGGTGAACCTTAGGATTTGAATGATCTTGCATTTTAGGGCGCCACCCTATAACGCCGTGTGTTCGCCGAATTTCGGTCAGAAATTACGATTTTGACCATTTGGTCACTTTTAGGGCCCAATCTGGCCCCTAAAAAGGGGTGGGAGTGTGAACCTTAGGATTTGAATACTCTTGTATTTTAGGGCGCCACCCTATAAGGCCGTTTGTTCCGCAAATTTCCGTCAATAATTACGATTTTGACCATTTGGTCACTTTTAGGGTCCAATATGGCCCCTAAAAAGGGGTTGGAAGGTGAACCTTAGGATTTGAATAATCTTGCATTTTAGGGCGCCACCCTATAAGGCAGTTTGTTCCGCGAATTACGGCCAACAGTTACGAGTTTGACCATTTGGTCACTTTTAGGGTCCAATATGGCCCCTAAAAAGGGGTTGGAGGGTGAACCTTAGGATTTGAATGATCTTGTATTTTCGGGCGCCACCCTATGACGCCGTTTGTTCCGCGAATTTCAGTCAATAATTACGATTTTGACCATTTGGTCACTTTTAGGGTCCAATCTGGCCCCTAAAAAGGGGTGGGAGGGTGAACCTTAGGATTTGAATGATCTTGTATTTTCGGGCGCCACCCTATGACGCCGTTTGTTCCGCGAATTTCCATCAATAATTACGATTTTGACCATTTGGTCACTTTTAGGGTCCAATGTGGCCCCTAAAAAGGGGTGGGAGGGTGAACCTTAGGATTTGAATAATCTTGTATTTTAGGGCGCCACCCTATAAGGCCGTTTGTTCCGCGAATTTCCGTCAATAATTACGATTTTGACCATTTGGTCACTTTTAGGGTCCAATCTGGCCCCTAAAAAGGGGTGGGAGTGTGAACCTTAGGATTTCAATAATCTTGCATTTTAGGGCGCCACCCTATAACGCCATGTGTTCGCCGAATTTCGGTAAATAATTACGATTTTGACCATTTGGTCACTTTTAGGGTCCAATCTGGCCCCTAAAAAGGGGTTGGAGGGTGATCCTTAGGATTTGAATGATCTTGTATTTTCGGGCGCCACCCTATGACGCCGTTTGTTCCGCGAATTTCCGTCAATAATTACGATTTTGACCATTTGGTCACTTTTAGGGTCCAATCTGGCCCCTAAAAAGGGGTTGGAGGGTGAACCTTAGGATTTAAATGATCTTGTATTTTCGGGCGCCACCGTATGACGCCGTTTGTTCCGCGAATTTCCATCAATAATTACGATTTTGACCATTTGGTCACTTTTAGGGTCCAATGTGGCCCCTAAAAAGGGGTGGGAGGGTGAACCTTAGGATTTGAATAATCTTGTATTTTAGGGCGCCACCCTATAAGGCCATTTATTTTTCGAATTTCTGCTAAATTTAGAAAGTCGAATAAGGATCTGGGAATAAGTAACGGATTTCACAGCACTCCAAAAACCTAGTAAGAAGCAAAGGAAGCTTTAAGGAGATTTGTGAACTCAAAAAAAAGGATACCGACTTCGAAGAAAAATTGAAACCAAAGCTTGCAATTTTACACGGGGAGAGGGGGGGGTGGCAATGTCCAAAAATGGCCGACGCCATAGTTGCGAGACAAGTGGAGGCATGAAAGGAAAGTGTACGAAATATTAGGGTGCCAACACGTGAACTTGGGACTGAAGAACTGAAAAGGGCTAGTACAAAAGTTAAATGTGCTGCATACAGGAGGAGTACAAAACTCAAGGGGCGGAAAGCAGCGAGACCAGGGTACCAAAGGAAGAATACCGACAAGCACGAAATAAGGTAAATAAGATTAAACGCGATAATCGAAGAGTGCGAAATAGCAGTCTTATTAGAACGATAAGAATGACAAGGGGGTCGAGTTCGAACTTATTTTGGAAATGGGTGAAATTGAATAAACAAAACAAAGGAAGTAATCCAGAGAGTATTAAAGTTGATGGCAAAGATACAGACGATCAAGACCAAATCGCATCAGAACTAGTCAAGCATTGGGAAAAGGTAAACGATAAGCCGATGGGCATGGGGAACCCACCTGAGTGCCCGAATCAGGACGAGGAATACATAGATATGGAGGAATGTGTATCGAACATCGCCTGCAGCGTGCAGCGAAATTAAAACCGAGGAGGTACGGAAAGTGGTCTCAAAATTAAGGATGGAAAAGCGGGAGGGGTGAACAAAATTCCTAACGAGTTCCTAAAAAATGGTGAGAGTGGCCCTGTATACGCCTAACTGTCCTATTGAATTTAGCTTCTGAAAAACAAGAGGCCCCCAAAGAGTGGAGAGAAAGCAAAATGAAAAAAATGAAGGAAGTACAAACCCATAACATTATACTACGAGTTACACGTGGGACTAACTAGAGGAAAATGCCCACCCTCTCATTTGAAATTATTTTTTTTTTTTTTTTGTATTCAGATCTAAGGTTCTTATTTACAAGCAAAAGTACATTTTTCCTATGGTTAAATTTCACAGAAAAATTATTTTACATAATACAAAAATAGCTAACTTAAAAAGTTAAGTATTCCTTTGTAGTGATATGGGGTTTCCTTTGTAGCTGCACTATAGGGAATGGGGTATCTGTAATATGATATTGCAAGATACTGCCGTCTGTGTTTTGAAAGCGATTCCGTGTCTTACATGCATATATACAAGTACAAGTATATAATTACGTCTGTGCATTTCTGTCGTTGTGTCTAAACTCCATTGTCGCAATCTCTCAATTTCGCCAAAAATTTAAGGGTTGGTTAAGTTGTGACCTGTAACGATATCTGTAATGACTGCTGTAAATTGATTATGCGATTTTTGTGGAGGGTGACCTCATTTAACTGGTTGAGTGCTAGAAGCCACTATTGGGGCTTTCACAAAAACAACAGAGTACCGGAGCAAAAGCCAGCATTTTGCTTTCTTATGTTTCGTAGTCAGTCAAAACGCAAATACTATTTTGTTTGTGTAATTTGTTTTATTACAAGTTACTGGTGAGTGCTCGTGGAAACTCTACGATACCTTTCATAAACAAATTTTAAACACCAAGTTCAGACCACCAAAGTAATTCAGCCCTCAACCGGTTAACACGACCAGAAATGCACCGACCAAGCCATTCTGAAGATCAGCTAGTAAATTACACGCATTTACGTTTCGACTTAATGTTTAATCGGAAAGAATTGACCAAAAAATTACAGGAGAAGCCTTAACCCCTTCCCCAACGTAATGGCTATGTGCAAACCACCACAGTTTCATGATTCCCTTCCCTCTCTCTCAACCTCCCCCTAGCCCCCACCCCCACCCCCACCCCACCCCCAGTGGAACAAGCGCGTCGTGTTCGCTCCACCGAGGGAAAGGAATGCGTCAAGGAGGAAGAATAAGAGAAACTAACCAAATAAATAAAATAATTTAACATTTTTGAGCAGGCGTCATTGTATTTTCAAAACGTTATGCAAGACAAAGGGTCAAGGCGACTCGATCCACAAAAGAAATAAAATGGGTTAACCAGTTAGCAAAGAACTGATTGTATCCCATCTTAGTTTTATTTCTTGTGTACGTTTTTTCGAGTATGAATATTTGGATATGAGTTCTAAATTCCTGTAATTTTTTAATTGTTCAATAAATCCTTTGTAGGAAGGTGGACTCTTTTTCACTTTGCAGGAATAAATGAACTTTCTGTAGATAAACATATAGAAGTCTGTTGTATTTTTAGAAGGGGCATGGTTCATTTTGTAGCCTAAAATAACATATTCTGGGGTTAAAGGAAACTCAAAATCACACTTGTTCCTCAAATGTTCCAAAAATTTTAGAAGAACTGTTTTCACAACAGAACATTCAAAAAACAAGTCAAGTATTGTTTAGTTTAAACAGTATTGCAGACGATATGGTTCTAGTGTCAGAAAGCGAAGAGGGGCTAACGAAAATGCTGGGAATTGTTGGGAAATATGGGAGCAAATGGAGACTCGAACTTAATGAAAGCAAGAGCAAAATTATACCTGTGGGCCGCAAAGTCGACCCCACTCGAAGGTGGAGAGTGGGTGAGTTCTGCATTCCGGAAGGGAGCAGCAAACTTCTCAGTGTGGGAGAGACAGGTGATTACGAGTATTTGGGGGTAAATATTAACATTACAGGAAGAGGCATCTACCGGAACCACACAAATAAATTGATTCTGAAGAGGAAGCGAATCCTTAACCAAATGAAACTTATAGGGAGAAACAGTTTCAATAAGGTTTTCGTGGGGAAAACCATTTGGGAAATGGTGGGGCTGCCAAGTATAACATACGTTACGGAAGTGGTACCCCTAAACCAGACGGCCGTAAAGAGCTTGGAAATCCTGCAGAACGATGCAGGCCGATGGATAACGGGGTCGAGTAATGCCACAGCGCTAGAAGCAATCAGGGGTGAGCTTGGGTGGATGAGGATCAAGGACAGGACAGACCTGTTGAAGCTCGGTTATCTTAATTATTTGGTAAATCTCCCCGACAGCCGATGGTGTAAAGCAATGTTCCTGGGAATTTTCAACTCAAATATCAAAACGGGGTGGATGGTCCAACTGAGGGAGCTAGTAGAGAACTGCTCATTGGAGATCTCGGACCTGGACGTTGGGGAAAACCAGGATAAAAAAATCGTCAGAGAAAGGGTCATGGAGGATTGTAACCGTAATTGGCGAGAGGGGGTCAAATCAAAGAGGTCTTTGGGTGGCCTGCGTGATAAAGAGAGGCCAGGTTTTGAAGAGTACCTTGATGGCACCTTTGGGGGGTCACTGCTGTTCAAGCTGAGGTCGCGATCCCTGGAGCTGAGGGGGAAAATTGGGAACGACGGTGAAAGGGAGTGCCAGATGTGTAACTTGGGCATGGTGGAGACCCTGGAACACTTCCTTCTAGAATGCCCAAAGTATCAGTCTAAAAGAATGAGATTCACTGGGAGTATAATGGGGAAGTGGGATGGGAGAATGAAGGACATGTGGTTAGGGGGAGACTCAAAGGAGAGGGTTAATGTGCTAATCGGAGAGATTGGGAAGAATGGTGCAAGGGATGTCATCACGCAGTTCGTCTCCGAATGTTGGGAGGAGAGGAGAAGCGTGGGAACAGGGAGGCAGTTGGGAGTTCAGGGGTAACCAAGGCTTTCTCGTCCGAGAACCGCGACAAATCAGCGGCTGGCCAAAGTGTTATTATTATTATTATCATTAAAGCATTTGTTTCAATGTATACACTTCACAATAATTGTTCAAAGAAGTAAATCGTCAACGTACATGATACAGTAGTATACAGAAAGGCAATAAATATAAGAAAACAGGTTTCTGAGTAGAAAAGGGATTCGACAGAAAGCTTACAGCTTATGTAAGTCGTCTCCCCAGCACATTTGAAAAATTACTCCTTTAGGTGGCATAAATCTGTAATAGAGCTCACGTATCGTTGCGTGAAGGCCCGGCCCCTCCAATACGAAAAGGAGGAAGACGACCCCGACCGCCGGTCAACGATACGTGAGATTGTTTAAACTTTAGATTGAATAGGGTAAGGAAAGAAAGAGCCGGAAGAAAAGATGATCAAAGAAAGAGAGGAGAAGATTCAGAAAAATAACAGAGCCAAACCTAATTTGGCCAACTTGAACACTAAATATGTTAACTTAAAACTCCATAGCGTAATAAGTACGGTATTTGATTCTTACTTTTAGTTCCTTTGATAAGAGTTTTGCATACTAGACTCGGTGGTGTTGAGGAGTGAGTGGGCCTTCCACTCAAGACATAGGTCAGTGGGTCCTATTTCACCAGTTGTACAGAACTTGATTACCGAGGTACAGAAAGAGCAATGCTTCAGGAACGGTGTTCCCACGTGGGGCAGGGTGGGGTGAAGTAATTGAGCGGTAACTCAATGGAATCGCTTGCTTGATAGAATGAAGTCTCGTACCGTTTCAAAGATAAGACGGTTGTCCTCATTATTCAAGAACTCGGAGCCAAACAGGATCGTGGATGAGTCTACTGCAAAGGGGAGTAAATTAATCGTATAGTTGCGAGCGTTTGAGAACACCGGACAATGCAGGAGGAAGTGATCAGTAGTTTCGCGCTCTCCACACTGACAAGAGGGGTTGGGTGATAAGTGATTGTCATATAGGTGAGAATTAAGACTACTGCAGTGCAATCGAAGCCTGCAATGATAAATTTGAGCCGCTCGAGATTTCGCGTCACTGTAGAACCATGGGGGTCTTTGGTTCCCATTGCTCAGGAAGGTCTTAATGTTGATCAATGATGAGTTCTCGCGTACAGGTAAGGGTAGCTTACTCCATAGGTCTGTAACGCTTGGGATGAACAAGGATACAATTGGGTTCGGCAAAAGGGAACGCGGTGGTTTGGACTTGATCGAAGACTAAGTGATGAGTTCGTCTCGGAGACGAGTGGGGGGGACTTTATTGGAAATATGTGGAGGTGACATACGGTGATACATTTTGAAAAACTGAATTAATTTATGTTTGCGGCGTCTTTCTTGAAGGGAGTCCCATCGTGTTTCAGAATACAGCAAGGGCTTACTGGCACCAATTGTTGCTCCCGTAATGATTCGGGCTGCTGCAATCTGTATTTTTTCTCGTTCCGCAATATTGGATACGGAACAATTATCCCAGACAGTATCCGCATATTCCAGAAGGGGTCTAATGAAGGCAAAGTATATTTTTTCTAAGACACTTCGATCGAGATAAAATTTGTGTCTCCTCAGCATGTCTAACCGAGACCAGGCTTTCGAGCAAATGTGGTCAACGTGGTCGTTCCATGTACATGTGCTATTTAGTATGACCCCCAGATGTTTATGTCCGGAAACTTCCGATATCTGTGAGCCCCCTAGATATAAGGGTGGGTGAGAGTTGGGATTGTTTTTACGTGATATAAGCAAACTCTCTGTTTTATTGGGATTGAACTCAACCAACCATGTTTTGGCCCAATGCTCAATTGTCGCCAAATCATGGTTGATTATGTTTGAGGCTTGCTCTGGGTTCTCAATGATGAGATATAAGGAAGTATCATCTGCAAACAGGCGTATAGAGCTAAGTAAGTCTTTTGTTATGTCGTTAATGTATATCAAGAACAGTAAGAGCCCAAGTATCGACCCCTGAGGCACACCGGCATTGATGGGCCTCCATGAAGATGTCTCCGAGGCTATCACAACTCGCTGCGATCTATCGGCAAGATATGATTTTAAAAATAGCAATAACTCCCCCGAAACCCCAATACTCTCCAGTTTGTGGATAAGACCAGCATGCCATACTTTATCAAAGGCCTTTCTGACATCACAGAAAACTACCCTAACTTGTTTACCTTCATCGAGTGCACGACAAAATTCATCATATATGTCGGTCAATTGAAGGTCGGTTGAATCTCAAGGTGTAAAACCTGACTGGAATTGACTGAGAACATTATTTTCACTTAGAAACAGCCACAGACGTTTGAAAACGCATTTTTCGAATATTTTGCCAACACAGCTGATCAATGATATCGGACGATAGCTAGTAACTGAGTTTGAGGGTTGTTTTTTTAGGATAGGGGAGACATTTGCTTTTTTCCAGAGTGAAGGGAAGTATGAGCTATTCAGAAGTATGTTAAATAAGATTGACAGTGGCTCGCATAGAGAGGATTTACATTCTTTAAGGAGACGCGGGCTTATTTGATCGGGACCAGACCTTGGATACCTTTATCGACTTCATTGCAGCATATACCTCGCTGCAGTGTAGGGTAATACTATCAATACGCTGAGAGACATGTAGTAGTGGGTCTGGGAGGGAGGCGTTCGAATCATCAACTGTTGAGATCGAACTGAAGTATTCGTTGAACACTTCAGCTTTCTCAAGACTTGATGAGTATATTTTGTTAGAATGGATCAAGGTAGGAATTCCTGTTGTGTTACTGCTACTGATGAGTGCTTTTAATGTCTTCCACCAAAGTGATGCTGGGGTTTCTTTGCTTCTCAATGTGAACTGAATTTTTGAAAGATGCATGGCTTTGGCCTTCCTAATAGCTGATATAACTTCATTCCGTTTAAGTTTATATTTACCCCAGGCGTGCGGGTGATTTGTTCGTTTGGCAGTACGATACAAGCGTTTTCTTTGTCTTATCAGAAGTCTTAGTTCATTGTGCATCCATTTCGGTTGGCCAGTCCTCGAAGTAACTATTTTGTTGGGTATATGTCTGGATGCTGTATCGAGTATTCTGTCGGTGAGATTAGAGACTATAGTATCAAGGCATGGGTTATCAAAGACAGAGTTCCAGTCGGTGTTCGAGAGAGACTGGTTCAATACTTCGTAATTACCCTGAGAATAAATCCACATCCTTCTTTTGAAAGAGGAAGGGTTAGATTTTAAAAATTGAACTTCAATTGAGATTGGACAGTGATAGCGGATCATGTCTGGGATAATTGGTTCAAGCACCTCGCATGCTTTCACGTTGATTGTGTCACTGACTGCAAAGAGATCTAGCAATGTAGCAGACGTCTCAGTGAAACAAGTTGGTTCACCCACAATCTGTTTAAGGTTAAAGTAATTAGCTAGCTCGAAAAAGCTACTTCTCGAGGGAGCCATTTGGTTGTCATTAAAATCTCCTGTGACAATTAAGTTCCTAATTGACGTGTCTCTGGCTTTTTCGATGGATGCTGCTATAGCATCCCATGTATCCGGAGGACTGTTGGATGGACGGTAGAATACGCCTAACAATAATGACCTACTCCGTCTTGTGAATATTTCGGCCCATATGCACTCCGTATTCAGAGTATCGAGGTCCGGTCTGTGTCGAAATGAAATACCGTCTTTAATGTAAATGGCAACCCCTCTTCCCCTTGACGAGCGGTTGAATCTCAGTTGTTGGTGGAACCCATGGAGTTGAACATCGGAAGTGGGATCGTCACTTTGCAGCCATGTCTCACTCAAAGCCAAAATGTCAGATGATGCGAATTCACATTGTATAATACCTAATTTAGGTTTAAGGCTTTGGATGTTAAGATGGACAATTTTTAGGGTATTCTGATCGTGATCTGAATTAAGAGAGTTTGGACCAGGGTTGGTTTCAATGTCACCGGACAATAATAAAATTATGACCAAACAGAGGGAAAACAACGTGAAAAGAAAGGCCGATGCTACTGCTTTCAATATCGACGTGGCCTTCGAGAGATTCAAGGACCTGCAACGGTTTGGGATTGCTTCGGTGGAATTTACTAAGAGGGATGTAACAGATTCGCTGGATTGCTCAAAGAATAAAGCAGACATAGCAGTAAAGCTATAGTGCAGCTCAACACCACCGAGGCGCAAGAGTAAGTAAATTAAGATACAAGTAGATCTATCTTTTGGCAAACAGTGCTTTAAGCGGTATCAGGACAACTCGTACCCACGGCAACTCGTACCAGTCAAGTCGTACCCAAAATTGGACGACTCGTACCCAATTTCGGCTGGACAACTCGTACCCACAGTTGGACAACTCGTACCCAAGGTTGGACAACTCGTACCCACAGTTGGTCAACATGTAACTGGTCTTTAATTGTGTGGACGAAGGCGAATATTGGCTAAAGGACTTGAGAAGATTTGTGTCTGCTTTCAATGGGTGTGCATAAAGACAAAAACTTTCCATTTTTAGCATTTATCTCAGCAGAACAGTCTGAACAGACTTCGCCGAAAGTCAATTTCGCCGGTATGAACATTTCATCAAGAGAGCAATTCGAAGGAAACAGGAAATATTTAAATTATATATTAATACAGTGGTGTAGATACGGGAGACGACCCCCCCCCCTCCCTCCCACTCCCACCCCCCTCCCTCAAATCGGGTAATCTTTGGTTCTTCGTTAAACTTCTGAGGGCTTTTCTACGTAATATTTTGTTGTACTGGTAGTCATACCCAGCAGTTCACGCGCTGCAGGGTTAATGCAAAATCAGATGCGATCGAGGCTCATTCCCCCACCCTAACCCACTCCTTCATTAGTTGAAGGATTAACGCGATGTCGGACGCGATCGTGGCCATCAGAAGTCCTTTCCTGTTCAAATTATATCTATATAGACCTGCGCCAATTTTTGTTTCGATCGGTCGAGGCACGAGAGTCAGGTGCCTAGAGAGAGAGAGAGAGAGAGAGAGAGAGGGAGAGAGAGAGAGAGAGATTTATTCACATTTATAGTCTAATTGCAAACCTTACAAAAATGCTAATTATCATTTAATTTTCCTGATTGTCATGGAAGATACTTGTTAGAAAAACACACCCCCCAACTGGAAGATTAACTTAATTGGCGATAATAATATGCACAGATAATTGGAAGAAAATTAAACACCAATCGACTATAAGGTAATAGACGATAGAAAATAATTCTTCGTGATCTCACACCTGTCACTGCCGGGTAAATCTAAATTAAATGACTGTCGAGTTTTCAGGTGTGTCGGTGTTGACCATAAAATTTCCGACAGAAATCAGTTGATGCGAGCTGGTGGACTCATAGAGAGAGATGTATTAGAGCTTTTTAATTAGATTTTTTTTTAAAATGAACATCATTTGTGGTCTTCTCGATTCAGTCTATCACTGGTCATTGTTTGCCGTTTTTCTTCCCAGCAGGTAAATGTGCTGCCCTTCAAGTACATAATCCGGCTGGACTCTCAATTTATAATGAAATCCTTTCTCGCCTGACCGGAGTGGCGCCTCACCAGTGATGTAACTTTGCCACACGAAAAATAATCTAAAGGTGGGGAGTGGCATTATTAATTAGGAAAGGCAAGAGTTAGTGCGACGAAGGCTATGGTTTTCACCCTGATAATTTGCAGAGCCTAGGCCTAGATGCGAGACCTTTTAGTTTTTTCCAGTACTCTATTTCCCAAAACTGAAGCACAGGAAGCGGGTGTCGGGGTTGGGGGGGGGGGGGGCATTCACGCCAGTTCTCGTACGAATACGATTGCAGACTTTCAGGAACCACTGGTGCCTGCTATCAACAAAGTACGGTCAATGAATATATGTTTCCTGTTCTGTGTATCACAGCCGTCATTTAGACGTAAACTTTGTGTATATTTCATTCATATTCATGGAATATCTGACGATGGAATTTCAAAGTAAACTGATTTCCATTACTATTATAGCACCTTAAACGGATGAAACAAAAGCAAAAAACCCGCTTCTATAGTTCTTAGGCCATTAACGGCCTTCGCCCATACAATTAAACACCAAGTACAAGTTGACCAGCCATGGGTACGAGTTGTCCAACCTTGGGTACGAGTTGTCCAATTGTGGGTACGAGTTGTCCAGCCGAAAATGGGTACGAGTCGTCCAATTTTGGGTACGACTTGACTGGTACGAGTTGCCGTGGGTACGAGTTGTCTAGAAACCCTTTAAGCCACTGGAATAGACTGTAAGGTTGAAATTTCCAATTCTGGCGCGGTAAAGTATTGTTTCCTTTGTATTGCAACAAAAAGTGCACAGTTCCGTTTCAGAGAGTTTGCATTTATAAAGTTTTGAATTCGTATATAGAATTTTATGGACGATCTTGAAATGCAAATTTTGTAGATATGTATCGTCCGTGACTGCAAATGGGATTTTATATACACAACTCCAGTCATCAGAGTGCAGCTTTATATCTAAAACCTCATTCCATTTATTCTGCGTTTGAATAAGAGGTGTTGTGTGCAGTTGTAAAAACTTAAAATAAAAGGCTCGGGAGACTTTATTGGTCGATTTTAAAAGGTCAATGTTTATGTCCTGAATAATTGGCAACTTTTTATTGGATCTAATCGTAGTTTTCCAGGATTTGGGTAACGCATTTATAATACCCTGGAAAACTGTAAATGGGGTGTTGATGTTATACTTGTTGGAGAAGTCAGAAAAAGGTAAGGAGGCCGTTATTTTCAGATACTAGGTCATTTACGAAGTAAATACCTTTATTACACCAAGTTTTATTGAAAAAGGGTTGTCCGTTCTCATTTGAAATTAAGGGAACATTCCCAAGGTGACGCGTTTTTTAGGGGAAATTGCCCTAGGGGAAAATATCCGGAACCCAAAGTGAATATGGGACACACTAAAAAGTGTAGTCCGTGTCCGTGTCCGTGTCGGAGAAAAAGTGTAGTTGGGAATTAAATTATCATTTTCTCCTTTATTGTCGGTTGTTTTCTATGAAATTTGGAAAGTATACTCAGGGGACGATACGAAATATATATGCCAAAAGAGAAGTTTGTACGATGTTATTTTACGATGTTAGAAGACATTTTCTCTTTCAAACACACTAAAAAGTGTAGCTGACTCGGATCCGTGTTAGCTAATTAATTGGTTTACGCTGTGTTGGCTGTTGACACAGCAAGACGGACTGATTATCCTGGTTCTTTTTATGATTATGAGGAGATTAGTGGGGTGTGGATGAAAGAATCAACGAATAATTAAATTTTCAGTATTTTATTGGATAAATACAGGACATGAAGGATATAGCTTAGCACAAAGATATAGAGATACAGCTCAAAAATGAACAAATAACAAACATATTTATAACAAGCAAAAGTAAATTTAGTTGGTATGTCGTTCCGATTGTTTTGTGGTTGGATTCCCTGCGACAGTGGATAAAGGTGTCGATCGTGTTTTAAAACCAGACGAAATAAGAACAAGATTTTTTTTCATCCAATTATTTATAATTCCAAAATTTGACATCATTTCTTGGGAAGGTCTCAAGCACGGAGACCAACCTTATAAATCATGTCAAGTGTCGCGATTACCAACAAGCACGTGGAGTACGGTGGTAACGTTCGCTTGAATGGTTGCTGCTTAGTTTTGGCATCACCGTGCGGTCTCTCAAGATGAAGTGTTTCATTGCCTATATAGTGAACTAGGGCAAGTTCTGTTGATGTTGAATAATATACTATTCTTTGATGATTTTAGGGGTTATATGGGGGATATACTTCAGTGTAGGCATAGGCGTACGGGCCAAGGGGGGCTGGGCGGGCTGAACTCCCCTTGAGTCGGTCGAGGCATATATTTTGGGCATTCCATGAGAAAATGTTCCAGGGTCTCCACTACTCCACAATTTTACAAATTCCAACACCTGACATAATATCTTTGGAAACTTTCCACGAGAGCTTCCAAAGAAATAATGTCAAGTGTTGAAATTATCAACATTTGGAAAATATAAGAGAATTCAGTTTTTCAACGTCTGTCCTACATGTACAACTCCAGCTGGTATTGTAAAATTCTTATTATTTTAATTTAGTTTATTGTTTTTGTCTCCGCCCACTTCATTCTTCACTCAATGTGCAGCGTCCTAGACTTTATTTCAATGTTTGTTTCTCCGCCGCCATTTTGGTGGAAAGTATTTTAATTATTGATTTAACAAAAAAACCCCTTAAGGGATAATTAATTTTTTTTCGCCGGAGGTGGGGGGGGGGGTGGGGGGGGGGGGGGGTGGTATTTGAAATTCCAGAAGGATAACCAGATATTACATATACCCCCCCCCCCCCCCCCCCGCATCCTATCTCCCTGAAGGCTTGATGGTTGACTCCCGGATATTCAAAACTATACTGGCGCAGCTTTCTCCACTCTTTTTTTGTAACCGCTATGGTCAATATACCGGGGCCGCTACCAAACCGGCGTTGCTGTTTGGTTTTCTTTTCTTCTCTGTCAGTCACAGTTTCATTCATTCATTCATCGCAACCGCTTTGTGAAACAGAGTGAGAATGAGAGGGCGCATGAGAGAGAGAGAGAGAGAGAGCGTGAACGTGTAACGACCCACCACGGACATTTAACATAATCTTATGTAAATGGAAAAAAAAGTAATGAAAGAAAATCTATCAATCCAATCAACACCCCACTAATCTCCTCATAATCATGTGTCAACACAGCGTAAGCCAATTAATTAGTTAACACGGCGCCGAGTCAGCTACACTTTTTAGTGTGTTTGAAAGAGAAAATGTCTTCTAACATCGTAAAATAACATCGTACAAGCTTCTCTTTTGGCATATATATTTGGTATCGTCCCCTGAGTATACTTTCCAAATTTCATAGAAAACAACCAACAAATACAGGAGAAAATGATAATTTAATTCCCAACTACACTTTTTCTCCGACACGGACACGGACACGGACTACACTTTTTAGTGTGTCCCAGTGAATATGGCGTTTGTTTGCAGGCTGGCACTCAACTCGCTGAAAAAAACCCTCTCTCAAGATGCATCAAAGGTAGTCTTGAAATTTCCTCGCAAGGATCAACTTTAAAAAATAGGAGCAGAACATAAGCCAACATAACATTGTTTGATGGCACACTGTCACTGCAGAACCGTTTGCATGTGGATGATGTTTCCTATTTTCGAGTCAGAAAAATGTGTTTTTCTCTTTTTAGTTTTCGCTTGCAAATGCCTTTAATGGCAACCGATATTTCTACAATCTTGGGTAATTGACGTCTTATGCAAGGGCGGCGGAACTTGGGGGGGGGGGGGGGGGCCTTCAGCCCCTCCACTTTTTTTGCCCGGCCCTGTTTTTTTGTATACAGTCATTTTACCGATATCGAACCACTTTCAGACCGAATCCTAGTCAAAATGTCCCCAAACCAAAACGTCCCCAAATGTTTTGGTCAAAACGTCCCCAAATAGTTGGTCAAAACGTCCCCACTAGTTGGTCAAAACGTCCCCAATAATTGGTCAAAACGTCCCCTTTGTTGTTTCTTGACTGAGTCCATTGAAAAAACATGCGATGTTATTTCAAAACAAATTTATTGTTTTACAAAACATTAATTATAAATATCCCTGCTTCTGTCAGGCCGATATTTATGCGTGCCTCCCCGAATTTTGCGCGTGCCTTATGAATAGAAAAAACTTATTAATACAGTGCCGTGGAAATGGAAATATGGACCCCAGGGTTAATTCTGTCACAGATCTCCTTTCAAAAGTGTTGGGATACTGATGGAGATGCTGATGGCAAGCACGAGCGTTCGATTGGGTAGGACGCAAGTAACGATCGATGATAGGTGTGGGGTGCCCCCCCCCCCCCCCCAAAAAAAAAAATAAATCAGTTATAAATGGAGACTTCGCGAGTTTTGGTACCAAAAAATCACGTTATTTTTTTTTTTTTTTGGTCGTCGATTTTAGCAGCATGTTTTGAATTCTCAAGTTCATCGGTGAGTATCCAGAGATCTGGAATAATAGCTTTTAACTGCACAATTCTTGAAGTGATAAATTTATTACGCCAAGTTGATTTAATAAAGTTATTACTTCAAGAATCACGCAGTCACAAATTACAACCATTGGTCAAGTGCAGAGCTCCATTCACGATGCAGCCCCCTTCTTAACCGTTAGCACAGGGGTCTGAAACTTGGAGGGAGGGGGAGGGGGGCTAGTCGAAAATGGCCTGAAAGCCAGTATTTTAATTTTCGTTTGGTATGTCCTTTGAAAAACGTACCAAGTCCAAAAAATTTAAATACATTATTTGAGGTTATTTTTGGACTGGGGGAGGGGGCAGGCCTAAACCATTTGTAAATAGGGCCTATTAGTATCTCAGTAAATAATTGCGAAATAATTCTAACACACGGCCTACTATGGCTTACACTATAGCACAACCTGAAATTATTTCGCAAGTATTTATTGAAAAGCACCGCCCGTTTTTGCATGATTAACTCATTTTTTCGTCAGACTTGCGAAGGCTGAAATGCTTAAAAGGGTAACTCACTAGAATTTATGTTGGTCATAATTTAATGAATTATATTCAACGAATTTTAAAGCACACATGTACAGTCACTCACCACATTTAATTGACCAACCCTGGTTTTAACACAATCTTTGACTTGAACCAATGAAATAATTGTATAGGAATTAAAGAAGGCACAGAAAAATAGACTACTATTATATGACAATCACATGACGCGTGGAATCGCCAATCGAAAATCAACACGATGAAACCTTTTATTGGATTATTGAGAAAAAGTTATGTCAAATAGGTGTATCGATACTTTTTTCTGGTTTGTGAATTTTATGCTGCGTTATCCAGTAATACTATTATGAAAAAGTAAACTGATTTTTCCAGCTTGTAGGAAATACCAGGAATATTTATATGAATTTTTCCCTTGATGAAATTTATTGCAAAAGAACTAAAAAATATCATCGGCTTTTTATGTCACCGATATTGATTGGAAGTGGGAGTGGCCTGTTATTTTATTTATTCTGTCCAAATTACTTTATGGGCATCGTTAAAATGACATACATGAGTGGGTGTAGTATAATAACATATCACGTATAAGACAATAACAGTGTAGAAATATTTAGTTGAATTTTTCTCTGGATGAAATTTATTGCATAAGGACGAAAAAATATCATTGGTTTATGTCCCCGATATTATAAGTGGGAGTGGCCTCTTACTTTATTTATTCTGTCCAAATTTATCATTTGTAAATTCTGAATAACTGTGGGATAATTCTGGCATGGTGGAAACACCTCATAGTTTGTATGAATATTAGTTACATTGTACAGTGGAAGTCACCAAAGTCTTTAAAGTAACAAAGGCTTACAGTAAAAAAACAATTGATATTTTAAATTATCGCAGTTCTCAGACGACAAATGCATGTGGACAAATTTTGGGGATCTAATAAAAGTCACAGAAAATTAAAATTATGCAATAGAATTAAAGTGCGTGGAGTCAGTGTGAATTGCCTTGCCAGGCTGGAAACCATGCACGAAAGGATTGAAACAAACTTGCTAAGGCTCAAAACACGGCTATAACAGACGAGCCGGATTCACTTAGAATCATAGACGTTGACACCTGATGCCACCGCGCCCGAGAAGCTTGGGTGTGATGATTGGTTGATTACAACTTTACACAAACAAAAACACTAATGAACCCTTAAAGGGTCATGAGCCGGGAAATACTTCCTATCCAAACTGCCTTAAACGGCATGAATCATATTAGAAGAAGCCATAACAAGCTTCACCTGTGAATATTAATAACATCCTTCACAGGCACATGAACTTCTACGGGCATCTGCTAACGCAGAAAATAAGTCCCGATAGAGAGCAAGCGGTATGTTCATGATCCTTGCCACCTCAATCCAATAAGGGGTCATAAGTAGAAATACTACACTATTGATACAACCCCTGGAAATTGCACATAATCGTGTCTACACATAAGTCAATAATCAGACTAAATGATATTCTGTTACGCACAATTATAAAAACAACAGGAGCTAACAAACATTGCAGACGTGTTCTCGGGCATTCGTGTTGAACTTGAACACTTGTATGCACCTGGCTAAGCGCCCAAGGACGCTAGGCCAATCCTGTACTGAGCACACTCATTATAAGCTTCCACTCCCAGGTCAAGTACAGGGAGACTTCAATCAAGTTCATATGTGCTCACTTTCATAAACTTCCAGGCTGATCTGAGCTACTCGGTGGTTGAATGCCCTCCCCTATTTAATCAATCAGTCAACATTTTAAAAAATAAACACATGAATAAAGATATAACAACCCTTTAAGCGTTTTTAAGTGTATGGATTTTTTGT
Source organism: Pictodentalium vernedei (assembly GCA_031216915.1). Taxonomy (NCBI): domain Eukaryota; kingdom Metazoa; phylum Mollusca; class Scaphopoda; order Dentaliida; family Dentaliidae; genus Pictodentalium; species Pictodentalium vernedei. Next base: position 407,745,472 of record CM062293.1, on the reverse strand, counting down.
CGTCGTTGGGGGGAGGGGGGGCTACCATCACCCCGTCATCCGTTCCCCTGAAGGCAGATCAGATGGCCAGGACTCGGCATCCACTCTACCTTATAGGCTGATGGGTGACTCCCATCTTTCAATAACGCATATTGGTATAATTTTTCCTTTTTATAACCGTTATGGACAATAATTATGTGCTGGGGCTGCTCCCGAACACCTACTGTTTGGGTTTCTTTTTCTTTCTTTTTTTCTAAGAGAACCATCAAAGTGCGGTTTCACTATTACCATCCATATAAATATGCCCACGTTAATAAGTAAAATACAGAGCAGAATCTTGTAGTTATGCACAATTCCAAGTCACCTTCCAGTTCGAGGTTATTGGGAGGGAGGGGGGGGGGGGGTCTAACCCCAGTGCCTCTCTGTCTGTGTGCACACTCAAACGAAGAAGATTAGTGACCCTCGCATCCGACCCTTGTGGACCCATAAGCAAATAAAGTTATTCGGGTTGAAAGGGATTTCAATCCCACATCGTCCCTGTGCGCTTTCGGCGCCCTGAAACTGTTCATTCATTCATTCATTCGATAATTAATTCCAGTCTGCTGAAGTCCTGTTCATGCCCAGCCGACAGCAGAATATTGGTACAACTGATTTAGAATCCTAGATTTCGACCGAAAAATAGTATAAACATTGCTAAATTAAATATGAAACTACGAAAGAGGGATAAATGAGTTGGGGACGTTTTGACCAACTCTTGGGGACGTTTTGACCAATTGTTGGGGACATTTTGACCAACTCTTGGGGACGTTTTGACCAACTCTTGGGGACGTTTTGACCAATTGTTGGGGACGTTTTGCCCAACTCTTGGGGACGTTTTGACCAAAAAAATTAGGGGACGTTTTGGTTTGGGGACGTTTTGACCAGCACCCTTCAGACCATATCCGATTTCGTTTTGAAAATGTTCTCCACCAATAACTTTTCTATGCTGTTTCAATTCAGAAAAGTATCCCAAATCATGTGATAAAAAATGGAAATTATTCTGCATGTTATATTTTAAGGATAAGGAAATCGTTGGACCTACCCATTTTACCATTTTCGAACCAATTTATGATAATCGAATCACCACAAATCTTTTCGTAAATTGAACTTAATTGCTGGAATTTTTTGTTTTAAATGCCATAGTTTGAAACACGGTCATGTTCTTTCACATACTGAGTGAAATCGTTGGCCAGTTTTCTCTTCCGTGTGTTGGATAACATGGATTTCAACTCAGGGGTGTTTTAAAACGAAATTAGGCGACAACAATGAGCGTTACTGACGTTCCAAGGACTAAATATTCGTGTAACCAGTACTAACCACTGGGAACGGATTAGCACATTAAATATTTCGTTTCTGGTGCAATAGGAGACACGTCTGATTGCTTATTCTGAATATTTTGTGTTGATGAGCCCCGGTGACCCGTGTGTGTGTGGGGGGGGGGGGGGGGGGGGGGCAGGTGCATCCTCACCGTTCATCCATGATTATCTAGTTGAAATAATAAGTAACAAGTAAATAAACATTTACAAATACCATTCACACTTTAGCTATGAAAAAATATATCTAATATTGTAATATTGCTACAAATTCCTGGAGAATGCCACAAGGCATTCTGCAGGAATTTGGACCAATATAGGCATACTGTTAATCAATAAAAGGCTCTTCCAAGTCAAATAGGCTTCTACGACCTGCTGGTCCAACTTGGCAATGGGAACATTTGCATGGGCTGTGCTAGGAAGGATGAATATGGTTTACCCATGCCTAGACATGGTGTGTGTAAAAGAGAATTTCGGCCTCTGATTGACTTTACATGCATATTATATTATTACAATTTTAATGTAATTATGGAGCCTCAGCTGAGGTGGGGGGGGGGGGGGGGGGCACTACAAGTACATTTTTGAAATCCTAAACCTCAAAAGTATCTATATAGCTGTAGATGAGTTGGCAATGGTTCTGCACCATTGCTGGCTGCCTGAACAGGCAGGCAGCAAAGATGTAGAACCATTGCCAACTCATCTACAGCAGTGTGAACAAATAAAATGATGCAGTAAATTGAATTTAGGGGAAAGATGCCCTAAAAGGGTCCCCCTGCCCCGCTGATGGAATCCCTAGGTCAGGAGACATGTAATTTAATTTTTGTACCATGGCCGGTCTCCCATAGCTCTCTCTCTCTCTCTCTCTCTCTCTCTCTCTCTCTTCTCTCTCTCTCTCTCTCTCTCTCTCTCTATGTGGAAAAGGGGGGGGGGGGGGGTAAAATTGCAGGAAGCAATGTTATTCCTCCAGACACCACCCAAAATGGTAAAAAATGACAAAAAGTCTCCATAAAGTTGGCATAAACTGCCTCCACCACCCTGACGGCAGTGATCTGGATGATTTAAGAGCATCCCAGTCTGGCGTGTGTGTGTGTGGAGGGGTGGGTGGGTGTGTGAGGGTGTGTGTGTGTGTGTGTGTGATGCCCAGGTCACGCTACCACTAATGTGTGATGCCCAGGTCACGCTACCACTAATTTTAAGTGTGACCATATAATATTGACCAAGATAACTGCCGTTTTGCCTATGACCCCCCAACTCTTCCCTTGATCACAAGTGGAGTGGTGGTGGCACAGGTAATAGCAGGGTAACTTGATCACATTCAAAAAAGTTTGGGGTTGTACAGCCTAGGAATCACTCAAATCTCCACCCTATCCTCCCACTCCACCATTTACACAATTATTCTTTACCTTTTGGAATTCTGCCATTGCAACCAACCCCCACCCCACCCCCACCCCACGTAATTTGTCAGTTTGACAGAGCTGTTGCAAACACTGACACAACATTCTCCACAGAGTCACCCAGATACAGTTCACGTCTCTTTGATTTACGCAGTTGTTCTGGTTGACCGAGAAAAGCTCGGAAAAAACAATCAATCTCAAGTTATTTCTTATTGATCAAGTGTGGATTTTGCCGATTCGAAATAGGTAAAAATACATGCAAGTAAAACTAAATTCATCGTGAAAAATAGAATGCAGATAAATATGTAATTTTCCTCCTGCTGAAAGGTGAATGAAATGGCGATGCTTTCAGCCGAAAAGTAAGTCTCGGTCCGATGGAATGACCCTGTTGTCGAGGAGTGAAAAAAATAGAACGGGGAATTCCCATACACGAAATTTGGAAACTAGACAGGGTGCTAATGATTTCCAACTAAATAACATAATATGTAGATGCCAGATAACACTGTAACTTTATCATTTAAAGAGTAAAATATGAATGAAACTTTTGGTTCAAAGTTTTGTTACTTTGTGTCACCTTTCGATTTTTGGGACGTGATTAAAGTTGAAGTGACCCGCTTTTGGTAAAGATTCGATATCGGTAAAATGACTGTACAGATATTTTAAGGGGCAATATAACTATAACTTATAAGTAATGGAATTTTTTGTTTGTTTTGAAAATTCTCACCTCTGATATTCCTTCAATTCAAATTAAATACGCACAAAATGTATATTAAAATGAAGATTGAGATGGTATCCAGTAACTTCGACCCTCAGTAATTTTCGACCCAATTTCAGTAACTTTGGCCCACTTTTTTCCCCGACTAAGACACCCTCCCACTGACCACCTTGTCGATCGGTAATTTTGACCCACTTCGGTAAATTCAATCACTATTTTCCAGACTTTTTCTATAAATATAAAGTTTTATTCAAGAAATGACCAGCTTGGTTAGTTTCGTCTTTTAATGGTGCATCTTTTGTAAATACCGTTCGTGTGTTATTACAAAATTTGTTGTGGTAAGTATTTACACAATATTAGTTACAATGAAAGGTTTATTCTCAACAAGATGAATCCCAACTGGACAAATGTCGAAATTTGTGATCCCAACAAGACGAATCCCATCAAGATGAATTTAAGCAAAATGAATTTATAGCTATTTTAACTGAAGTGAGTCTTTCTGAAAATGAGTTCTTCTGAAATGGCTTCCTAAAAATGAGTTTTTCTGAATTCTGTTGACAAACCTTTATGTAGTACCCAGATAGAATGTCCTTGAAGATGAAGTTTCGCCAAAGTTCTGTTTTCTTTCAGTTTCTAGGTGATTCTTAATTCATGTAAACAAGGTCATTGACCTACTTAAACAATTAAACAATCAACAGCTATATGTACAATGCTTTAAAAATAGATTAGTGTAACAAAGATGTGAACAAGGGTGCTACTAAATAATGAACACAAACGAAAACAAGTAAAAAAATAGGCCAATGAAATCGTCAGATGTGTACCCATACGCGCAACTAGTAGAAAGCTGTATGACGGAGGGTCACCCTGGATGCCGACATTATGTACACCATACATGGTATGGGTACATATTATTATTATTATTTATTGGTGTTTAAGGTCACATACTTATGCACAATGGCTAATCATGACCATGACAGTTTTACGGGTGGAGGAAGCCGGAGTACCCGGAGAGAACCACCGAGCAACGACGAGCAGCTGTCAGCATGGGTACATATAGAAATGGATTGGAGGAGTGTCTAACTTGATGGATAAAGGGTTAATATCTCCAGATCAAATTATTAGATTTACATAAAAAACTATACAGCACAGCACATCAGTAACCTGAATACATATATAAAGTAACCGGATAATCGGATTAATATTTTTTGAGTTATCGCATGCCAAAGAAATGGATTGGAGGAGTTCTCAATTTGAAGGATAAAGGGTTAATATCACAGGATCAAATTATCAGATTTACACCCAAAACTTTACAGCTCGGCACATCAGTAACCTGAACACATATATGAAGTAACATGACAATCAGATTGATATTTTTTGAGTTATCTCATGCCAAAGGGATTGGAGGAATATTCAATTTGAAGGATAAAGGGTTAATATCTCAGGATCAAATTATCAGATTTACACCAAAAACTATACAGCTCAGCACATCAGTAACCTGAACACAAATATAAAGTAACTTGACAATCCAAACAATATTTTTCAAGTTATCGAATGCCAAATGAATTGGAGGAATTTTCAATTTGAAGGATAAAGGGTTAATATCTCAGGATCAAAATAACAGATTTACACCAAAAACTATTCAGCTTGACACATCAGTAACTTGAACACAAATATAAAGTAACTTGACAATCCAAGCAATAATTTTCAAATTATCGAATGCCAAAGGGATTGGAGGAATTTTCAATTTGAAGGATAAAGGGTTAATATCTCAGGATCAAATTATCAGATTTACACCAAAAACTATACAGCTCGGCACATCAGTAACCTGAACACAAATATAGAGTAACTTGACAATCCAAGCAATATTTTTCAAGTTAGCGAATGCCAAAGGGATTGGAGGAATTTTCAGTTTGAAGGATAAAGGGTTAATATCTCAGGATCAAATTATCAGATTTACACCAAAAACTATACAGCTCGGCACATCAGTAACCTGAACACAAATATAAAGTAACTTGACAATCCAAGCAATATTTTTCAAGTTATCGAATGCCAAAGGGATTGGAGGAATTTTTAATTTGAAGGATAAAGGGTTAATATCTGAGGATCAAAATAACAGATTTACACCAAAAACTACACAGCCCGGAACATCAGTAACCTGAAGATATTTATAAAGTAACATGACAAGTGGATTGATATTTTTTGAGTTATCTCATGCCAAAGGGATTGGAAGAATTCTCAATTTGAAGGATAAAGAGTTAATATCTCAGGATCAAATTATCAGATTTACACCAAAAACTATACAGCTTGGCACATCAGTAACCTGAACACAAATATAAAGTAACCTGACAATCCAAGCAATATTTTTCAAGTTATCGAATGCCAAAAAAATGGATACAGATGCCGGATGGATGGACGGACAGACAGATGGACAAATGAAGGATGGATGAATGACGGAGGTCCACCCCGGATGGCAAAATATAGGCTGATAAAAGTTTAAAATGGGTAGGGTGTGTGTACGGGTATGTTTTACTCAAGTGTGAAATTTTATCCACTTTTGATGAGTAAAATCATTAAGAGGATTTAAAATGTGTTGCGTGATGCAGAACTTGTGTTCGTTAATTAGTCGCAATGGCCTGCGCTACTAAATTATAATGAAAACAAAAGTGACAGTGGATAATTAATTAGCTGTCAATATTGAATTGGATTAGCACTTGCATTGATGGCTGGTTTGAAACTTTGTCTCTTTTATATTTTACGTATTTATTACTACTTAGATGACAATTCCCATCACCAATTTATGCGGGCTTTGGACCGGCATGTCAACACAAGTTTAACATGGCTGGTTTAAAATTGTCTTTTTCATTTTCATTTTTTTCCGTTTCCACATTCCTCGGTTAATAATTCCGGTGCTTTTACAGAAATTGAAGAAATTTGCCTGTACTTTTAATTTTTCTTTCAGTACGGCAGCAGTCTTTTCCTGTCTTAGGTCGTCCCATTGTTGGGAAGTAGCCTGTCATCAGATTAGACCGTCTTATGCCTCTAAGTATCAAAAGTGAACCAATCATCGGCCTACATTAGACCATAGCTGTGTTTTTTTTCTCAACCCCAGGTTGCGTTTTTTTACCTGTAGTTTAATTATTAATTCATTCAATACGGCTGCAGTCCTTTCCTGCCTTAGGACCCCCCATAGTTGGGAAGTTGCCTGTCATTGGATTAGACCATCTTATGTCTGTAAGTACCAAAAGGCAACCATTCATAGGCCTACATTAGACCCTGGCTGTGATTTTTTTCTTAACCCCAGGTTGCGTTTTTTTACCTGTAGTTTAATTATTAATTCATTCAGTACGGCTGCAGTCCTTTCCTGTCTTAGGTCGACCCATAGTTGGGAAGTTGCCCGTCATCGGATTAGACCGTCTTTTGCCTGCAAGTACCAAAAGAGAACCATTGGATGGCCCAGTCTCCTAACAGACTTTTCTTTTTTTATGTTTTTTATTTTTTAAATTTTTTTCTCTCTCATTTCAGTTTTTTGTTGTTTTTTTTATTCATTCTTTTGCCATTTCCTTATAGTTGGTTTGGTTTTACAAGGTTTTATTCTTTTCTGTTGTCCGGGTTTCTTTGCAATGCTAGCAGTTTTGGGAATTGTTAATTGTCCGTCCGTCGATGTCTGGAAATTTCTTTAGTCATTTACGTGGTTTAGAAGTCTTTTCATTCGCCTATCTCGTTGCTCGGCTGTCATGTTTGTCCAAGTTTCTAGCTTGACTTTCAAGGCGACTGCATGGTCAGCCAAGTCAAAATCTCCGCAACCATGCAGTGCGCCTTAAATATCTCGTAACTGATCCGTCACTATGTCCTGTAAATTGTCAGAAAGGTCGGTCAATTTGAGCACTTTCCAATTGTTTTCCAGCTTTATAATTTTGTTTAAACTTTCACAGTTGTTGTTTGTCCAGGATTTCGGAATTATGGCATTGAGTTTTTGATCATTCAATACTTTTGCTCGTAATTTGGCCATGAACGTTGAAAGGTAGCTTCTGTTGAACTTGTTTGTAATGTCCTTTTCAACTTCATCGTAAACTATTAGGTTTTCTACTGTGATTAGGCCAGCCTTGCTACAAAATATTTTACCAACAATTTTGTTGACAGTTTCCTGATTGTCTGTTTTACTAAGGTTTCGGGTTAGGTTTTCCTTAAGATGCCGTGTGCACAATGTGTGCGTGGAACTTGGAAAGCAAGCCGTGATGGCATTCACTAGAGCAGCTTTGTCGTCTGTTCCAAATACTATGCTGCTCTGGGGAATGTCAACAAGCTTGCTGTTCAAGTACGAAAGAAAGCGATGGTATGTTTGAAACACACCATCCCAGTGCAGATACAGAGTGCCTAACAGAATTAGAACTTCCTTTGAATTTGATTTCCTTACAATGTTCGTGTTTTTGAAGCAAATCGTGGTGACATAACAAGCTCTCAAGTTGAACGTCCTGTCAATTCCTATAACACACCCACTACTGATTGCGGACTTTAAAAGAGCAATTTGCTCGTCTGTATGCACAATAACTGAAGGTGTTTTAGATGGATCTGAAGACACAAACTCCTTAATAAATGAACTTTCCAAAGACTTGTTGATCGTTGCAACTGAATCATCGGCCGTGTTCCGACGATGCTCACTCTCGGGCCTATTTTTGCGCCTTTCAAAATACCCCATGTTTCGAATCTGCCGAATATTTATTGGTTCTTCTGGATACGCTCGACTTACGGCATGCTTGATTTGACGAGGATTTTGCCCATGCTCAATACCTTCTTGAATGAGACGCCTCTGATTGCCCGACATCTGTTGGTATGAAGCTGATGTTGCCTTTGCATTGCCATGTACATCGCGCCAGGCCTGGTATTCTTAAAAATGCAGGAGGGCTAAAAGTCGCGCTCCTCGCATGGCCCAAGGGAGCGATTAGCTCTCCTCAAGCTAACAAAAGCTAAAAATGGCAAAATGAAGTTTTACTATTAATGAATTCTATCTAGTGGACTTTGTACATTTTATTTTGTGCGACTAACAGGGTAGTCTCTGTGAGACGGCTACGCTGCCACTCCCACACTTCTGGGCCTTGGCCTTGGAGGTGTGGGAGGGCCAGTGTGGCAGTTTTACTAAGACCACTAACATAGCAGAGGTCTTAAACGATGTGTGTTTTAGGAATAAGCTATTATGGCAATCATTATTTTCTAAGGCTGGGAGGGCTAGCTTTCGTCTGCCTTAATTTTTTTAAGGCGAGGAGTAGGTGAGTGAATAAATCGCTCTCCTCAAAATGCCAGGCCTGTCGCCCTCTGATGGATAAGGGCCAATGTACTCAGCAACAGCCATAGACAAGTCCGAGAAACATGTAACTCGCTTCTTATGCAGAGGCTCTTGCTGCAAAGTCCATCCATGCCGAGGACCAGCCTTTTTTATGGGCACATGCATTTATATCATCATCCAGAGATGGGCTAACCAAAGGGATTTCTGTATTTTTGTGAAATGATTCGTAAAATGACCTATTCAGTGATAATTTGCTGTTCTAACTCGAAGCTCACTGCTCATTGACTCATCTCCAACTAAACAAACCGACACTGAATTGAAAAGACATTTGCCATCTGACTTAACGACCATCTTGACCCAAGAACCCCAGACGCTTGTAGATCCCTGATGTACGACTTCATTGGATGGTATCGGTGGATATCTGATAATTGAGCAAGAGGCGTAAAAAGATTGATTCTCATTTTACAGCCTTTTCCAGCCTGCCCTCATCTAAATCCACCATCAATCTACTGTGAGCCAAGTCCCAGTTGAAAGCACCTTCACGAATCTCCAGGCAACAACTGCATACAAATTCCAAATCGGTCTTTACGAAAAAGTCAAACTCTCTAACTTTCATACTTTCACATTGTGGGTGGAACCATTGCCCGCAAAATATGCATCCTATACTCTTGATCTCATGACAGTCAGCAACACATACACCACAAGGATACAATGGAGAAGACATTGTAGTAATCGGATCAAAGATCAAACTGAAAAGTTTGGCAAGTGAGCTATGTTATATACTGATGGGTATGCACATAAGTTTGAAAATTATTATTGCCAGAACAACGAAGCTTTTGTTCAAATGAAGCCGGTTATCAAATATGCAAGCCAATATCAAGAATTTTCTTCAAACGATACTACATTATCGCTATAAAACAAGCAAGCCAGACTTAAGAAAGCTGCATGTAAAAAATCAAAAGTGCGTCGTTTATTACAAAAACAACTGTTGTTCATCAGTAGAATTGTTTGACAAACAATAAAACAGCCATCATAGATAGGCAACAAAAAAAATTAAAATAGATCCCAGTTAAAATAATAATAATAATAATAATAATAAATATATAAAATATAAGAGAGACAAAATTTCAAACCAGCCATTTATGCAAGTGCTAATCCGATTCAATATATTGACAGCTAATTAATTATCCACTGCAGATTCTTGTTATCGTTATTTAGTCGTTTCTTGTTTTCGTTATTTAGTAGGGCAGGTCATTGCGACTAATTAATAACACAAGTTCTGCATCACGCAACACATTTTAAATCCTCTTTATGACCAAAATACTCATCAAAAGTGGATAAAATTTCAGACATGAGTAAAAAATACCCGTACACACACCCTCTACCCGTTTAAAATTTTTATTAGCCTGTATTTTGCCATTTTTTATTTGTTTTTGTTTGTGTTCGTTTATGTTCATTTGTTTTCGTTATTTAGTAGCACCGGTAAAAAAGGTCACTCAGTGCAAATGAGTCAGACCAACCAGAATACGCAGAAAAATATCAATCTCATAGAATTATAAACTGAGGATATATCAATCTCGATATAATATGGGGGCTATAACAGTGGGTAAATGTTTGCTTTGATTTTTATGTGTACCCATACTATGTATGGTACACATAATGCCATCATCTGGGGTGGACCTCTGTCGTTCGTCCATCCTTCGTCTGTCCGTCTGTCCGTCCGGCATCCGTATCCATTTCTTTGGCATTCGATAACTTGAAAATTATTGCTTGGATTGTCAAGTTACTTTATATTTGTGTTTAGGTTACTGATGTGCCGAGCTGTATAGTTTTTGGTGTAAATCTGATAATTTGATCCTGAGATATTAACTCTTTATTTTTCAAATTGAGAATTCTACCAATCCCTTTGGCATGAGATAACTCCAAAAATATCAATCCAATTGTCATGTTACTTTATATATATCTTCAGGTTACTGATGTTCCGAGCTGTATAGTTTTTGGTGTAAATCTGTTATTTTGATCCTGAGATATTAACCCTTTATCCTTCAAATTGAAAATTCCTCCAATCCCTTTGGCATTCGATAACTTGAAAAATATTGCTTGGATTGTCAAGTTACTTTATATTTGTGTTCAGGTTAGTGATGTGCCAAGCTGTATAGTTTTTGGTGTAAATTTGTTAATTTGATCCTGAGATATTAACCCTTTATCCTTCAAATTGAAAATTCCTCCAATCCCTTTGGCATTCGATCGATAACTTGAAAAATATTGCTTGGATTGTCAAGTTACTTTATATTTGTGTTCAGGTTACTGATGTGCCGAGCTGTATAGTTTTTGGTGTAAATCTGTTATTTTGATCCTGAGATATTAACCCTTTATCCTTCAAATTGAAAATTCCTCCAATCCCTTTGGCATGAGATAACTCAAAAAATATCAATCCGATTGTCATGTTACTTCACATACGTGTTCAGGTTACTGATGTGCCGAGCTGTATAGTTTTTGGTGTAAATCTGATAATTTGATCCTGTGATATTAACCCTTTATCCTTCAAATTGAGAATTCCTCCAATCCATTTCTTTGGCATGTGATAACTCAAAAAATATTAATCCGATTATCAGGTTACTTTATATATGTATTCAGGTTACTGATGTGCTGTGCTGTATAGTTTTTAGCTCATCTTGACAAAGTCAAGCTGAGCTAATCTCATCGCTCTCCGCCGTCGTCCGTCAACACCATGTTTTGCTCTTCTCCTCCAAAGCCACTGGGCCAATTCAAGTGAAAGTTTGTGTGAGTGATGGTCCCAAAGGGGCATTTCATTTTTGTTCAACTCAGCATGCCCAGCCCCATAGGGAGGGAGTGGGGGAAAATGCTCCAAAATATTTTTAAAATCTTCTTCTCAAGAACCAGTGTGTACAATGACTTGATATTTGCTATGGAGCTTCCATATGAGGTGTAGAATCAAATTTGTTCAAACGAAGTTCGTGAAGTAATATTTGGCTTTGTAATAGGAGGGGTAAGATTTTTGGCCCCGCCCAAAATTTCTATTTTCTGAAGCGATGGTCCGGTATGAACCAAATTTGTTTCGTAGTAGTATTGGGTAATAAGTACTTGACCCATGCAAAAAAAAAAATTCCTGCATCCCCATGGGAACCCTGGGAGCTAAAAATAAAAATATTTTCAAACGCCCATATTTCCCAAACCCCATGGAACAGAGAGCTTTTATTTGGTATGAAGTATCCTTATGACCAGTAGAATTGAATGGTAAAAAAAAATCGCCATCTGTTATGTTAGGGTGTTCTGTAATGGGCATCGAAAAAATGCTGAGTCAGCATATTTGCAAAAATTAAAAAAAATCTTTTCACCAGAACCAATCATCAGAATCTTTTGATATTTGGTATACAGCATTCATAGGGGTGTCAGATAAAAGTTTGTTGAAATAAAGCTCATTGGTTCATATTTGGGCTCTCTACAGGAGCCCGAAGTTTTAACATAAGGTAATATGGGGAATATTCTTTAAAAATCTTCTTCTTCAGAACCACCAGTCAGAATCTTTTAATATTTGGTATACATCATTGTTATGAGGGTCAGATTCTAGATTGTTCAAACCAAGTCCCTAGGTTAATATTTGGACTTCCTACGGAAGCCCAAATTTTATCTTTGTTCAATATGGAGGGTAATTTAAAATAATCTTCTTCTTCAGATCCATCAGTCAGAATGCTTTGATATTTGGTATGCAACATCTCTATGGGGGTCAGATTCAAGTTTGTTCAAATCGGATCCCTAGGTATGTATTTGGGCTCACTATGGTAGCCCAAATTTTTACTTAGTGCAATATGAGTAAATTTCTTTAAAAATCTTCTTCTTCAGATCCACCAGTCGGAATGCTTTTATATTTGGTATACAACATCTCTAGGGGGGTCAGATTCCAGGTTGTTCAATTCGAGTGCCTAGGTTAATATTTGGGCTCCATATGGGAACATGAAATTTAACTTAGTACAATATGAGGGAATTTCTTCAAAAATCTTCTTCTTCCGATTCACTTGTCAGAATGCTTTCACGTTTGGTATACAACATCTCTAGGGGGGTCAGATTCAAATTTTTTCAAATCGGATCCATAGGTTAATATTTGGGCTCGCTATGGTAGCCAAAATTTGAACTTAGTGCAGTTCGAAGAAATTTCTTTACAATTTCTCTCTTCAGATCCAACAGTCAGAATGCTTTCATATTCAGTACACAACATCTATAGGGAAGTCAGATTTAACTGTGTTCAAATCAAGAGCTTGGGTTAATATTTGGGCTCTCTATGGGAGCCGGAATTGGCCATTTTGCTGTAGAATTAAAATTTTTGTATTCAGTACCCTCTAGAGGTACTAAGATTAATCCACATAGGTTGTATCAAGGGGCTTCATAGGGGAGCTCTACATTTTACTTATGATCAACTGAAGAAAAGGCATGATGCCCAGATTATTTTTGTCACTCCTGAGGGACTCAAGGATTGACAGCGCAGCCTATGGAGATGGCTTGCTTAATGTAGACTCATTCTTGGACTCTGTTTAAATTGTGTTCTGTACAAGATGAGCGCTTCAGGACCCGTGGGGCCTCTTGTTTATGTAAATCTAATAATTTGATCCGGAGATATTAACCCTTTATCCACCAAATTAGCACTCCTCCAGTCCATTTCTTTATATGTACCCATACCATGTATGGTGTACATAATGTCGGCATCCGGGGTGGCCCTCCGTCAAACAGCTTTCTACTAGTTGTGCAGATGGGTACACATCTGACGATTTCATCGGCCTATTTTTTTAGAGAGTGGGGAAATGTCCGGCCTGTAAATGTTGGCAGTGGAGAAATGTAGACTTCAGCAGGTGGGGAAATGTCGGATGGGGAAATTTCTGGGATTCGTTCTGGCAGCTTTAAAGTTTGTTTTTTTTTGGTTTTTTTTTATTGTTTTGCCATTGGCTTTATGCTGTTAATTAGTGTTATTAGGCTTTTGTGGCATTCTGTGGTAAGTATAGAGCGACTATGGCTACAGCTTGTATTTAGTATATGAGGAGTTAAAATGTTTTTGAAAACTCACCTGTCACGGGTAACAAGTTAATTTTAGGGCTGTCACGATTAATTGATTAATCGACTGTTGATCAGTCACGGCGAAATCGATTAGTATTTTTCGTTGTCGAATAATCGGTAAATTGTATCCCGTTTTAGACGTTTAATAATTAAAAGCAAATTTGATGAAAAAACTATTGTTTCTAAAGGTAAAGTTAAGAACATCGATGTTAAACCCCAAGACGCTGTTGGAAGCAATAGTCTTCCAGGTACATTCATCAAAGCTTTGATGTTCTGAACTTTTGAACCGTCAGTGTAATAATCAAGACCTGTCGGCAGTTGCGAAGTTTGCAACTGCCGACCGGTCTTGATTATTACACTGACGGTTCAAAAGTTCAGAACATCAAAGCTTTGAATGCACCTAACAAGGATCGTCTTCGTTGTTTCCTTGAGGTAGGTCAACTGACTTGAACTTCATTATCATCGACTTCAAAGAGAGGGGGAGCAGGAGGGGGGGGGGGGTGTCATTTAGGTACGATTAATCGTCGATTATTTGCGACGATTAATCGATTCCTAAATTAAAAAATCGTGACAGTCCTAGTTAATTTCTTTTCTACCTGTCTCACAATAAAACCAGCTTGAACATTCCCAAACCGACCAGTTTTTCTTTTTATATGAGAATTAAATATGAAATAAACATCATATCAAACATAATATTATTATTATAACATATGTGTAAAACAAAACTGTAATACGTAGGCCCATAAGTGACGACGTGTGAACACAGCTGATTCCATATTAATCAGTGGACCACATCATCACTTATGGGGCATTTCCTATGTAATATTTCATTGATGCAATATTGTTTTTCAAAGATGAGAAAACATATGTTTAATTGTTCCAGTTATTATTATTTTGGGCTAGAGATAATCTCACCTTGACAATAAGCAACCCTACCACCCAAATTCTATCAGTTTACACATCACTTCTAATACAAACAACAACTGAAAGTTCAATGCCTGATACAGTGGAATCCTGTTAATGGAATAGCCAATGAAAAATATTCAGTTAACAGGAGTATTCAATTAACAGGGATTTGTCACTTTCCAGTATTCTAGAGATAAACTTAGCATTTATTCTATTATATCTTGTTTGACAGAGCTCCATGAGCTCTGTCAAACAAGATATAATAGATTAAATTCCTTCATTGGATGTACTGAGGCCAGAAAGGTCTATAAACAGATGAAAACTGGTGAGTGTCGGGGTAAATTCTTGACAAGTTACAAGATTTTTTATTCAATTAACAGAAGTTTACTCCATAACCTATATTCAATTAACAGGTCAAATTTGTACTGGAGGTATGAATGGTTTTGTGTTGGGAAATTATATTCAATTAACAAGGTTATTCAGTTAAGAGATATCCAATTAAGTGGGCTCCACTGTATCAGATTTTGTTTTGTTTTATTTTGCTTGCAACAGTGACTTAGTATATAAAAAAACATCAAAATAATGAGTTATTAATGACGCTTGTCGCCCATGACGATACTTTTATTTTATGATTGTCGCTGGTGAAAAACACTTGTTTCTGACAAGTAGACAGGCATTATTTCAACTCCTGTATATCAGAGCTTCTGTGACCATGTTTTATTTTGAATCAGACCCATTCCCAAAACCAATTTTCCCCAGGTGGCTAGTGCAGATCTGTATAGTTATGCACTAGAATCAGAATGCGAGTGAATATTTCTTTATAAATCACACACACTCTGACTGTTAATGTCAAACAAAGAAAGATTTGGTGAAAGACTTGGAGCATTTGCACTATCTATCCTTAAGTTCTGAACCCAATCATAGTGCAAATGCTCCAAGTCTTTCATCACAAAAACTTATTATTCTTAGCATTGGCACCTGACATATTCCAGATAGATGAGTCAATTTCAGATATGCAGGTATGTGTACCGGTATTGGGTTATGAATGTAGTGACTTGGAGTTAGATATTGTCAACTATAGGTTAAATCGTGATTTGCAACCTATCTTCAGTACATTGAAATGTATATGAGCCTATGAGGGTTAGTTGAAAACTTGATATGGTAATTCCTAATTCGCTTTCTTGTCTGACATCAGGCATTGTCACTAGCAATATGCATACCATTACCCACTGGAATTACAAAACCACTTACACAACTATCATATTCTTGACATTTTGGCCTATATCTGACACATTGGGTATTACCCAAATTACCCAATGTGTCAGATATAGGCCCAAATGTCAAGAACATGGTAATTGTATAAGTGGTTTTGTAATTTCAGACATTGTCATTTCAGAGATCAAAGGTGAAAGAGGATATTTCTGTAAAACGCTTATTCGTTTCATCAAGGATCATTGTTCTTGTCCTGGATGCAAGCTGTCAAGTTAGAGAAGATGGCTGTATGAAATGTATTTTAGAAAGTGTCCCGCCAAACATCTAACCTCTAAAGCAGCAATGTCTGACTTTAAAAAAAGGCTTATTGTAATCGATAACCCCAGTGCTAAAGCTAGACATACATCTATGTTTTAAAGTCTGTTAGACAAAATGTCGCAGTTGACAACATGTTGTATTTGATCAGATGTCCGGCAGACAAAGTGTTGTTCAGACCAGTTCCCATAGACCAGCGGTCATGAACCTGTTTTCTGATGACAGGTTCACATGGTTGGCTATTTCTCCTCTCCCGAAAGATTTCTGGGAAAAGATGTTTGGAACTTGGGAGTAGTTTAACTCTTTGCATGCTGCTGGCAGATATTCCTGCCCAGGACAGGAAATCTATTGCCACTAAAGTAAGTCAAATTTGAGCACATTTAACAAACATTCACCCTGCAATTTGTATCAACCTTTGGACCAGTAATTTCTTAAGTCAAATTTTTGTGAATATTTCATCAAATCTAGTCATGGCTGCTGTGAGGCAGCCATCACTAGATTTGACAAAAAATATTTTAAAAATACTCTGCGGGTTATGTGTTAATTAACCGTCTATGCACTGATTTAAAAATAATGAAATTTCAAGGAGAAAAATTTTCCCATATGGTACTATAATGTAACTAGGATTGAAGCCTATTCAGTCATATTTGACAGGGAAACTATTTGAATCGGGTTAAAATTCCTTGTGTTATGGGGAAAAAAATGCAGCTTCAGATTTGGATATTTTGACATCAGTATGCACAGGGTTAATATATTCAACTGCAGTCTTAACCCTTTACCTAACATGAAAAGCAGATGGCACTTGCAAACAAAATTCTTGAATAACTAATTTTTTGTCATTTTTAGCTCAACTTTGGTGAAGCCAAATTTGAGCTAATGCCATGGCCAGTCGTCCGTCTGTCCATCAGCAATTCAATACGGCTCGGGGTAGAGGCCGTATTTTTGAACCGATCTTTACGAAACTTCTTGGGTACCTTTGTTATGACCGTGGGACAAGAATGAGTGTTTTGGGGTCCGATACGAAATTCAAGTTGGCCGCTGGCAGCCATTTTAGGTGCAATCAGATTTTTGCGCAGAACTTCCATATGAAAGCTCTGATTTGAATAATTTTTTGTATGAATGTTTACTACCATGGGATACATCACATATAATACAGGTTTTTTTCTTGTGCGCAAATTATGCAAATGCGACTAACTTTGATGTTTTTTGGTGTTACTTTCAGCACTGTAAGTGCAAATGCCAATATGGCTCGGGCTAGAGGCCATATTTATGAACTGATCTTTACGAAACTTCTCGGGTACCTTTGGTATTACCGTGGGACGAGAACGAATGTTTTTGGGTCTGGTCCAAAATTCAAGATGGCCGATGGCAGCCATTTTGTACAAAATTAGGTGCAATCACATTTTTGCACAGAACTTCCATATGAAAGCACTGATTTGAATAATTTTTTGTGTGAATGTTTAGTACCATGGGATACATCACAAAAAATACGGGGTTTTTCTCTCGTGCAGAAATTATGCAAATTAGATGAACTTTGATTTATTCAGTGCTACTTACACACAGTAAGTACACATGTCAATACGACTCGGGCTAAAGTCTGTATTTATGAACCGATCTTCATGAAATGTCTTGGGTACCTTTGTTATCACCTTGGGACGAGAACCAGTGTTTCTGGGTGCGGTCTAAAATTCAAGATGGCTGACAGTGGCCATTTTGTACCGAAATTAGGTCTAATCTGTTTTTTTGTACACAACTTCTATACGGCTCAGGCTTAGATGCCGTATTTATGAACCGATCTTTACAAAACTTCTTGGGTACTTTTGTTATCACCGTGGGATGAGAACGAGTGTTTTGGGATGTGGCCCAAATTTCAAGATGGCCACCAGCAGCCATTTTGTACCAAAATTAGTGCAATCAGTCTTTTGTACAGAACTTCTGTATAAAAGTTCTGGTTTGAATAAATTTTTGTATGAATGTTTAGTAACATGGAATACATCCTATATAGTACAGGTTTTTTTCTCATGCAGAAATTATGCAAATTAGATGAACTTTGATTTATTCAGTGCTACTTATACATTGTAAGTGCACATGTCAATACGACTCGGGCTAGAGGCTGTATTTATGAACCAATCTTCACAAAACTTCTTGGGTACCTTTGTTATCACCTTGGGACGAGAACGAGTGTTTCTGGGTGCGGTCCAAAATTCGAGATGGCTGCCAGTGGCCATTTTGTACCGAATTAGGTCCAATCAGTTTTTTGTCACAACATACAGCTCGTATTTATGAACTGATCTTCATGAAACTTCTTGGGTACCTTTGTTTTCACCTTGGGACAGGAACGAGTGTGTTTTGGGGTGCCTTTGTTATCACTGTGCTATGAGAACAAATATTTTGGGGTTCAGTCAGACCCACTCTGGGACTCAAAGATTTCTTTTCTAGTTTAGCATCTGACTGTCACCCACCTTTACAATACTTTACCTATACATTTGTTACAGGCTACGATTAGTATTTATGTACAGACCGTTACAATACTCTATATGTACCTTTGTTATCAGGTCATTACCTAGATGTTTGTCATTGCTGTGTCACATACTATACATGTACATGTCTTAACAAGTTAAGCTACAGTGTCATGGACACTTTCATTTGTCTCAAAAACATAGGTTATGACCCCTCTTTGGAATGAGCTCAACATGCTCATTCCAAAGAGGGGTCATAACCAAGCCAGAAAATAAGCAGACTGTCATCTGCAAAATGAGGTCCCCAGGGGGTGAATTTAGTGATGCTACCCTGCACAGCAGGGTAGTATCACTAAATTGACCCTATGTGAACCTCATTCTAAATCAGGGTCTCAAAACAAAACAGAAAGAGGTACCGAGAGGATAAATTGGCCCACTGTATGGAATAGCATCATCAAATTCACCCTCTGGGGATCTCATTTTGCAAATGTCAGACCGCTTATTTTCAGGCCTGGTCATAACCTATGATTTTGAGACAAATAATGAAAATTAATTGGCGATTTTTGTGAATAGCGCTGGCTGGTTTTGGCCATTACATTGGGTAAAGGGTTAGGGCAGTACATTGAAATGTAGAACAAAAAAGCATGGTAGTGTTCACATTGAGACTATGATAAATGTGGTTTAGGGAACTTGGGAAAATGTCTGCTTTTCAGTTATGGATTATGAAAATGTTCACAGAGGGAACTGTAGATAGGACAAACTGGGATGGGGCAAACTTAAAAGGATATAAGCAAACACACACAAAAGTACATCAGTCACCAGTGGATATAATCCTCCAATCAAAAATGCGGGGAGAAATATGCTCCCTCCCACCCCACTCCACCCTCCCTCTAGATGGAAAATAATTGGTGGATATTATTCCACACTCTGATATTCATGGTGGTGGGAGTGGAATAATGTCTAGCAATGATTTTCCATTGGGGAGGGTTTCTTTCTGACTCTTAACTTGGAGTGGAGTGATTATATTATACAGCGGTGTACATGGAGGAGGGGGATCTTGTATTTAACAACCTTGGGGCCCACTTTTTGCATAATCTAGGAAAGAATGATGCTCAAGGTGGCAAACAATTCCACCAGGCAGGGAAAAGCTAGTTACCTGCACTACATGCCTTTTGAGTCTCCAACTGCATGCCTAAGTTAAGCATGCCAAATAGAAGCTAATTCCTGGTTATAAGCAGTCAGAAACAATATACATAGCCTCAATTTTGAACATGTGTGTCATAATCGGACCAGCAGAGTACTTTTTGTTTCCAAGAAACTTGCCTTTTATTAGAGAAAGTGCTACAAGAGAAGTCATCGACTATACAAAACTCCTTTAAATTCACTTTTTATAAAACAGTGAAAGAAGCTTTTGCCCTGGAAGGATATCTCACAACTGAAAAGGACAATGCCACCAGACATTTGTTTATAAAATTGAGAATGAGTGCCCATAGACTAGTGATTGAGACTGGTAGGCATAGAAGTCCCTCTGTTCCTTCTGATGAAAGGTTTTGTCAGTTTTGTACAGATAGTGTTGAAGATGAATTTCATTTCCTTTTCGAATGTTCTTGTTACTCGCAAGAAAGACAAGCACTCCTGCATGAAATGAATGTCATTATCCCAAGTGTTGCTGACATGAAGTTGATGAACTCAGGTCTTTTGATTATGACACAACACAGAGAGTCATCAGTCATGCATTGTGTTCTGAACCTGTTCTCTATGCTTGAAGAAGCTTTGGCAACTTCTCAAATTAGTTACAACTGAGATGTTCCTATCTAGTTAGGCTTTCCCTCTGGAAAAGACTATTGTTTTTCTACGGATTATTATTTGTTTATTTTTTTTTTACCACACATTTTGTCCGTACGATTCAGAAGCCATTTTCAAACCGATTTTCACAAAATTTTGCACACTCATAGAGGGTCACAAAATCTAAAAATGTACCAAAGCAGAATTTTCAATTTTACCCTTATTTCTTCAGAATTGGCAAAAAACTGCCAAGATTGGGGTTTATCTGCACTTTCTCGAAACACGTCTTATAGATTTTTTTTAAACATTCATCATTGCTAGACCTGCCTGTGACATCACCATTGATACACAAAACATATAAGGCAATGCATCACAGAACTTCCATATGAAAGTGCTGATTTGAAAATTTTTTGTACGAATGTTTAGTACCATGGGATACATCACATATAATACAGGTTTTTTTCTCATGCAGAAATTATGCAAATTAGATGAACTTTTTTTTTTCAGTGCTACTTACACACAGTAAGTACACATGTCAATACGGCTTGGGCTAGAGGCTGTATTTATCAACCGATCTTCACGAAACTTCTTGGGTACCTCTGTTATCACCTTGGGACGAGAACGAGTGTTTCTGAGTGCGGACCAAAATTCAAGATGGCTGACAGTGGCCCTTTTGTACAGAAATTAGGTCCAATCAGTTTTTTGTACACAACTTCTATACGGCTCAGGCTAGAGGCCGTATTTATGAACCGATCTTTACAAAAGTCATTTAAGTGGATTTTAACTGGTAAAGTGCTGAGTTTTTTCTGACAACAAATCGAAGCTCATCATATACGGTGCTGCTCTATTACATTTAATTGGATAATGCCTTATAGGCACTATCCAATTAAATGTCAGAGAGCAAGGTATTGTATAAAAAAATCTGATTCATATCAGGGACAATAAAGGCTTCCTCAGACAGAATGTAGCTACAGACAGTTATTGCCTGTCACTTTTAGTAAAGCCCAAAATAGGGCTTCCAGCACTCTACCATTAATACTTGATTCTATAGAATTCTATAAGCTAAGAGGGAAATAATGTAATAAAAGAAAACACAAGAAGCAGGAAAGATTAAAATAAGTCAATTAGATAAACAATTTTACATAATTGTTCCAATCTGAAGTCACAGAAATCTTTGTTCAAACTTGTTACGTCAGTCACGTTACGTCAGTCACGCAAACTTTTCATCCCTCATTGTAATATACCTAATGTTCCTCAAAAACAGTGATCATGTTTTATCATGTGTTCATCATAGATATATACATATATAAACTGGACATGTCCTGCGAATAGTTTGAGGAGACTATTTAATAATCTGAACCACCAGAAAAAGTCATGTCCTTTTTGTGTTACGTCAGTCACGACACAAAATTCCACCCTGCTTCCAGATATTTTCTAGAAGGATGTTCTTTCTTATGCTACTGTATAGATTGGAGGCATGACATAATACTAAGGCAAATTTAATTTAAATTCACAGTCACAAGGTATATAAAAATAAGCAAAATATGTCAACCTGTTATGTCAGTCACGCATGGAACAGCCCATAAAATCTGATTGCACCTAATTTTGTACAAAATGGCTGCCATCGGCCATCTTGAATTTTGGACCGCACCCAAAAACACTCGTTCTCATCCCACGGTGATCCCAAAGGTACCCAAGAAGTTTCGTAAAGATCGGTTTATAAATACAGCCTCTAGCCTGAGCCGTATTGGCATTTGCACTTACAGTGCTGAAAGTAACACTAAATACATCAAAGTTAGTCTAATTTGCATAATTTACGTTCGAGAAAAAGACTGTATTATATGTGATGTATCCCATGGTACTAAACATTCATACAAAAAATTATTCAAATAAGCTCTTTCATATGGAAGTTCTGCGCAAAAATCGGATTTCACCGAAGTCTGTACAAAATGGCTGCCAGCAGCCAACTTGAATTTCGGATCGGGCCCAAAAACACTCGTTCTCGTCCCATGGTCATAACAAAGGCACCCAAGAAGTTTCGTAAAGATTGGTTCATAAATACAGCCTCTAGCCCGAGCCGTATTGAATTGTTGATGGCCAGACAGACGATGGACGACTGGCCATGGCATAAGCTCAAATTTGGCTTCGCCAAAGTTGAGCTAAAACTGAATTTGTACAAAATTAGGGTCTTGTATAATTAATACGTGCAGTCTGCGAAAATTTCACAATGTGACTGACGTAACAGTCTGTGACTGACGTAACATGTGACTGACGTGACATTTTTCGATGGCCAAAATATCTATGTTCTATCTCATAAAGTCAAATAATAATTTGTTCAGTTTATTTCAACTGTAATGAAGGAGGAGATTTTACAATGCCATTGGTTTCTGTTCATATCCATCTCTATGGCATCAATGTAAGGTACTTTATCGTGACTGACGTAACATTATAAACACCTATAACTTCAGAAGAATGGAGTATTAATATGTTTGTTTGAATAAAGATCCAAACTTCTAAATAATTATCACACAACCTTATTCTTCAATAAACATCATGAAATAATAGTCTAATCAATCTAAAAACATGAATACTTCTTGTGCAAATAACATCCATGGTGTAGTTATAATACACTTTAAAATGTATAGCCTCAAATAATTTTTAAAAATTTCAGAAGTACTTACAACTCGCGGTAAATTTTGTTATTTCAGTTAACTTTGATATATTGGCTACACAAATCAAGCAATTTATAATGGATATAGCCAATTATAATTTTCACCTGTCATGTCCTACCTTGCATGGAATTGCCCATATGGTAACCCTCCACAGGCTGCCAAACATCGAAATTTTGATGAAATGGGCCAGTTTCGGGCCCCAACAGCACCCAAACGATACACAGGAGATAATTTTAAAACTTCGTTTATTGGAAGTGGAATTCACCGAGGATCATTTTTGTAAGTAATAAGGGTGTTCAAGAAACCAAGCGTTAACCTGTTTTGGGCTGGTTAAACAATAATAACCCCATAAAGCTAAAAATTCATGTTTTCCATGGATTTCTCCAAACGAGTCTTGTAGATTTTCAAGAAAAATTTGTCACTCCCAGGTCTTGGTGTGACAATAGAAGTTGCATGGACAAAATACTCCGGTGAGTATTTGTTAACCCTCCACAGGCTGCTAAAAATCAAAATTGTGATAAAATGACCTGTTTTGGATGCCAACAGCACCCAATGGGTATGCCACAAAGAAAAGTGCTTTCTTTTATTGAGCGCACAATCTATACGGAAACATTTTTGTAAATAGTAAGGGTATTCAAAAGTCGAAGTTTGCCCATTTTGGGCAGGCTAAAGAGAGAGACCCCTTAAAATCTTAAAATTCCTATTTTCTGTGGATTTCTCTGAAAACATCTTGTGGGCTTTCAAGATAAAATGACTTCCCGCAGGTCTTTAAGTGACATTACAAGTTGCAAGGACAAAATATTCCAGTGAGCATTTATTAACCCTCTACAGGTTACTAAGCATCATAATTTTGTTGAAATGGGCTGTTTACGGACATGCACAGCGCCCATTGTATACCCGAGAAATAAACATAATCTCCTTTGTTGGAAGTGGAATTTACCGAGGACCATTTTTAGCCTGACTGTTTACAGTCATGACTTTTGTCCGTCTGTCTGTCCATCTGTTAACATTTAGAATTTTGGTTAAAGTTTGTGGTTAAAGTTTTTTTACTGAAGGTTCAAGTGGGTTTTTTTTCCCCCTGTTTAGTGATGACTTTCGTCTGTCCGTCTGTTAACATTTGGAGTTTTGATTAAAGTTTGTGGTTAAAGCTTTTTAGTCAACCTTAAAGTTTTTGTTTTCTTTTAAATTAATATTACTATTGATTGTATCATTCTCATTATGTTCTTTTTTTATGTTTCATGTTATTTTGGGAAATATTTAACCCTTTTCTGTATGGCAATTTAACTTACAACTTCCAGGTTAAAGTTTTTGGTTAAAGTTTTTTTTTGAGGTGGGTGTTTTAACATAACACCTTTAATCTTCAAACAGTTTAGTGGAATGTCACTGTTTCTTATTTGGGACAATGTCTACTATCTACTGAACATTTCTATAGTGATTTTCATTGATATCGGCATGATTTTAACCTCTTTTAAACAGGTTTTCAGACTTACTTTCTTTGTATTTGAAATTGGACTTTGCCATATACTTTCTTACTCTAATTCTTGCATGGTGAATACAACTTAGTGATTGCATTTACATCAATGATTTCTTTTATCGCTTTAAGAAATATTTAACCCTTTTTGGCCAATCAAGTATTCCCAGCTTAAAGTTTTGGATTAAAGTTCTGCTTTTCAAGGTTCTACTTTTCATTCCCCAAACACTTTGTTATTTCTTTTTTTCATTTCAAGCAAGGTCTATTGAAGCTGTACACACTGGTTTCAAATAATATTGCCATTAATTTAACCCTTTTCACAATGCTTTTCGAACTTTGTTTCTGTACCCCAAAGAATATTGCCATTAATTTAACCCTTTTCACAATGCTTTTCGAACTTAGTTTCTCCCCCCCCCCCCCTCCCCCCGGGCCAATTAGGCACTTTTTTTTTTTCTTCATCAAAAATGCATTTTTACAGTTTTGCTTAAAGTTTGTTGTTAAAAATCCAGACAAACACCACCCCTCCCCCCCCCACCCCTCCTGGGGCCAATTAGGAACTTTTTTTTCTTTCGTTACAAATCAAAAATGCAGTAGCCTGACTGTTTACCGGTGAGGGCTATAGTCATGACTTTTGTCCGTCTGTCTGTCCATCTGTCTGTCTGTTAACATTTAGAGTTTGTGGTTAAAGTTTTTTACTGAAGGTTGAAGTGGGTTTTTTTCCTGTTTAGTCATGACTTTCTTCTGTCTTTATGTTAACATTTGGATTTTTGGTTAAAGTTTGTGGTTAAAGTTTTTTAGTCAACCTTAAAAGTTTTTTTGGTTTTTTTTTTCTTTTAAACTGATATTACTATTGATGGTATCATTCTCATGTTTTTATTGTTTTTATGTTTCATGTTATTTTGGGAAATATTTAACCCTTTTTTGTATGGCAATTTAACTTACAATTTCCAGGTAAAAGTTTTTGGTTAAAGTTGTTTTTTTTGTGGGTGGGTGGGGGGGGGGGTTAAAATTGCACCTTTAATTCTTCAAACAGTTTAGTGGAATACTGTTTCTTGTTTGGGACAATGTCTACTATCTACTGAACATTTATACAGTGATTTTCATTAATATCAGAATGATTTTAACCCCTTTTAAACATGTTTTCAGACTAACTTTCTTTGTATTTGAAATTAGACTTTGCCACATACTTTCTTACCCTAATTCTTGCATGGTCAATACAACTTAATGATTCTATTTACATCAATGATTTCTTTTATCGGTTTTAGGAAATATTTAACTCTTTTTTGCCAATCAATTTTACTTAGTATTCTCAGCTTAAAGTTTCAGATTAAAGTTCTGCTTTTCAAGGTTCTACCTTTCATTCTAAACACTCTGTTACAACATCATTTCTTTTTTTCATTTCGGTTAAGGTCTACTGAAGCTGTACACAGTGGTTTCAAATAATATTGGCATTAATTTAACCCATTTCACAACACCTTTTGAACTTAGTTTCTCTAAATTTCAAATTAGGCTTCTACCACATACTTTGTTACTTTTTCTCCCCTCCCAAAAGGGAGGGATATAGCACAGAGCTTGTTCCGTCCATCTATCTGTTAGTCCATCCGTCAGTCCATCCATCCATCCGTCAGTCCATCTGTCTGTCCGAACTTTCTTTATGCCATAACTTTAACAAAAGTTAACAGATTTCAATTCTTTTCAGTACATGTCTCTAGGTCAAGTTTGATTTCCACAATTATCCGATGAAAATTGACAAAGTTATTTCACCCCCAGCCCCCCCCCCCCACCCCAATTAGGCATTTTTTTTCTTCCCTCCAATATGCATTTTGAACGGTTAACAAAAAATGGCTCCGACTAGTTTGTGTCTAAGCATTGTCATTGCTGGGACAGTCGGGCTGCATGTGTGACATCACTCTAGTTACAGTTTTGCTTAAAAGTTTGTGGTTAAAAACCTAGACCCCCCCCCCCCCCCCCCCCTACCCTTCCTGGGCCAATTAGGCACTTTTTTTTTTTCTTTCGTCAAAAATGCATTTTTACAGTTTTGCTTAAAGTTTTAAAGTTTGTGGTTAAAACCAAGACAACCCCCATTTTTAGCCTGACTGTTTAGAGTCAGGGCTATAGTCATGACTTTTGTCTGTCCATCTGCTGGTTGGTCTATCCGTCCATCCGTGTGTCAGTCCATCCATCTCTGTAAACAATTGGTTTCCGACCGATAACTCCAGTTTGGATTATTTGATTTCAACCAATGTGGATATGTGTATTTTCCAGCTAGTAATACAGGCCAGGTTTGAATAAAGGTTCCACAACTGCCCACTCCCTCACCCTGACGGTCGTTTATGCAGTTTTTCCAAAAATGCATTTTGAAGGATTGGAAGTTATTAAATGCAAACAAACAAAAATAGACTACTAAAACACACCACCACTGCATTCCAAATATTTTGAAGGATTTGGAGTTACTAAATGCAAACAAAAATTGACTACTATAACACACCACCACATTTGTTAACCCTCCAGAGGCTGCCAAGCATGGGCATTTTGAGAAAATGGGCTGTTCTTGGGCACCCATAACACCAAATGTGTACCTGCGAGATAAACATAACCTCCTTCATTGGAAGTGAAATTCACTGAGGATCATTTTTGTAGGTAATGAAGGTATTCACAAAACCAAGCATTAACCCGTTTAGGGCTGGTTACAGAGCGATACCCCTCAAAAGGTTAAAAATTCAAGTTATCGGCGGATTTCTCTAAAAACATCTCGTAGAAATGGCCATTCTCAGATCTTAGTGTGACATTACAAGCTGCATATACAAAATATTCCAGTAAGCATTTGTTAACCCTATGCAGGTTCTCAAACATCAAAATGTTGATAAAATGGGCTGTTTGCATACCCACTGCACCCAAAGTTGAGAAAAGAGATCAACATAAGTGAAAGTAGAATTCACTGAGAATTATTTTTAGAAGTAATAAGAGTATTCAAAAGGAACACTTAACCTGTTTTGGGCTGGATAAACAATGGTACCCATCAAAAGCTTAAAATTGATGTTCTCCCTGGATTTCTTTGAAAACATCTTGTAGATTTTAAAGAAAAAATGGCCATTCGCAGTTCTTGGTGTGACATTACAAGTTACATGGAAAAATATTCCTGTTAGCACTTGCTAACCCTCTACAAGCGCCTGACATCAATATTTTGGATACATTTGAGATAAAATGGACCATGTTCAAATAGCCACAGCACTTAGTGGGTATGTGTCAAACAAACATAAGTCATTTTGTCGGTCATTAACTTGTCGGATGACAATATTGATATTAACCCTCACCATCATTAATGATGGTTTTTACCTAAACATTTTTTTATCAAACTGAGTCATTTGAGACGACTATACCCACCTTTCTCATAACATCAACAAAGGAACTTCAGTGAGACAGTTAAAAACAATTCATCATACACTCTGGGGTCATGACAAATCATGGAATCTCATCTGGAAAAGCCATGATTCTCCAGAATCATAAAGTCTAGTTTATCTTCATTTGCTTTTGGTTTGGTAATTATTAAAATTATTATTATTATAATAAAAAGGACAGAATGGGCTTTTGTCCATTCTGATTTGATGTATATTTCCCCAGATGAGTTAGATTTCTGATATTGGGATGCTAATTAGAGTTGCTGGATGGATAAGAATTTTCCATCACAGTCCTTTACAGTGGGAGAATATTGGTACATTGAGTAATTTAATTATGTTATGCAAGAAAACCCAATTGTCCAAATGATTGATAACAGATCAACTGTATTAGTGAATAAAGATATACATTGAACAGTGACATTAATTTCTTAAATAATCACTGCAGGCTGCCAGCTCTAAAAGTGAAAAAAGACCATTATTGGTAACGTTATGTAATTTGTTACATAATATTAGACTCTACAGATGTGAACTGATATAGGTTACAGCTTCAGCCTGAAAACATTTATTTTTAGCTTAACATGACAAAGTCAAGATAAGCTGTTGCCATCAAGCGTGCGGAAGTCTGTTAGTCTGTGAGTCTGTTCACATTTTCCTTTAGCACGGGCTACACCCCGCAGTTCTTGTCTGATCGTCACGAAATTTCATATGCAGGTTTGGGGTCATGTCTAGATGAGAACGTCCCCTTTTGGTCGTGATCGGTCAACCGGTATGGCTGCCCGAGCCCAAAACCCGAAAACCATTAGCACAGTCTACAGGTCGTATTTATGAAGGGATTTCATTGTAACTTGGTAGGATGCCTCTGTATAATGCCTAGATGAGAACGTCCCCTTTTGGGCATGATCTGTCAACCGTGATGGCTGCCCAAGCCCAAAACCCAAAAACTTCTAGAACGGCCTGCACGTCATGTTTAATATGGAGGGATTTCATTGTAACTTGGTAGGATTTCTCCTTATGATGTCTAGATGAGAATTTCCCCATTTGGGCATGATCTGCCAACCGTGACAACTGCCCAAGCCCAAAACCCGAAAACATTTAGCACAGTCTACAGGTCATATTTATTGAGGAATTTCATTGTAACTTGTTGGGTTGACTTCATATAATGTCTAGAAGAGAAAGTCCCCTTTTGGATGCGATTAGGCAACTGTGATGGCTACAGGGGCCCGAAGCCCGAAAACCTTTAGCACAGTCTACAGGTCATATTTATGAAGGGATTTCATTGTAACTTGGTGGGATGACTCCAAATAATGTCTAGATAAGATTGTCCCATTTTGATCGCGATCATTCAGTCTTGATGGGTGCCTGAGCCCAAAAACCTTTAGCATAGGCAAAAGGTCATATTTATGGAAAGACTTCATTGTAACCTGTTAGGTTGACTCAATATAATGCCTAGATGATGACATCCCCTTTTGGTCATGATTGGTCAACTGTGATGGCTACAGGTGTCCGAAGCCCGAAAACCTTGAGCACAGTCTACAGGTCATATTTATGAAAGGATTTCATTGTAACTTCGTAGGATCACTCCAGATGATGCCCAGATGAGATAGTCCCCTTTGGTTGCGATCATTCAACCATGATGGCTGCCCGAGCCCAAAGCCCAAAAAACTTTAGCACAGTCTACAGGTCATATTTATGAAGGGATTTCATTGTAACTTGGTAGGTTGACTTCATATAATGTCTAGATGAGAACGTCCCCTTTTGGACACGATTGGGCAACTGTGATGGCTACAGGGGCCCGAAGCCCGAAAACCTTTAGCACAGTCTACAGGTCATAATTATGAAGGGATTTCATTGTAGCTTGGTAGGATGACTCCAAATAATGTCTAGATGAGAGCATCCCCTTTTGGTCGTGATCATTCAGCCTTTATGGCTGCCCAAGCCCAAAGACCTTTAGCATAGTCTATAAGTCGTATTTATGGAAGGATTTCATTGTAACTAGTTTGGTTGACTCCATATAATACCTAGATGATGACATCCCCTTTTGGTCGTGATTGATCACCTGTGATGGCTACTGGTGCCCAAAGCCTGAAAATCTTGAGCACAGTCCACAGGTCATATTTATGAAGTGATTTCATTGTAACTTCGTAGGATCACTCCAGATGATGCCCAGATGAGAATGTCCCCTTTTGGTTGCCATCATTCAACCATTATGGCTGCCTGAGCCCCAAGCCCAAATACCTTTAGCACAGTCTACAGGTCATATTTATGAAGGGATTTCATTGTAACTTGTTAGGTTGACTCCATATAATGCCTAGATGATGACATCCCCTTTTGGTCATGATTGGTCAACTGTGATGGCTACAGGGGCCTGAAGCCCGAAAACCTTTAGCACAGTCTACAGGTGATATTTATGAAGGGATTTCATTGTACCTTGGTAGGATAACTCCAAATAATGTCTAGATGAGAACGTCCCTTTTTGGTCACGATCATTCAGCCTTGATGGCTGCCCAAGCCCAAAACCCCAAAACCTTTAGCATAGTCTATAGGTCATATTTATGGAAGGATTTCATTGTAACCTGTTAGCTTGACTCCATATAATGCCTAGATGATGACATCCCCTTTTGGTCGTGATTGGTCAACTGTGACGGCTTCAGGGTCCCGAAGCCAGAAAACCTTGAGCACAGTCTACAGGTCATATTTATGAAGGGATTTCATTGTAACTTCGTAGGATCACTCCGATTGATGCCCAGATGAGAATGTCCCCTTTTGGTTGCGATCATTCAACCATGATGGCTGCCCAAAGCCCAAAAACCTTTAGCACAGTCTACAGGTCATATTTATGAAGGGATTTCATTGTAACTTAGTAGGTTGACTTCATATAATGTCTAGATGAGAACGTACCCTTTGGACGCAATTGAGAAACTGACGGCTACAGGGGCCCGAAGCCCGAAAACCTTTAGCACAGTCTGCAGGCCATATTTATGAAGGAATTTCAATGTAACTTGATAGGATGACTCATTTTGGAATAATTTCACTCTAACTTGGTAACTTTCGATGATATACGTTAACTGTGAGGGCCACATACATTAACTGTGAGCTCATATTAACCCACCCCTCAGCTCTTCAGTGCAATGTACACCTCATATTATTTTTATCAAAAACATAGCATACAGGGAACAGAAATGAACATATTCCCAATTATCACAATTCTTGTCTTATTTCATAATCCTTTTATAAACATTGAACATTATCCTTTTCATCAAACACAACACATAAGTTAAGCTACAGTGGCATTGACACTTTCATTTATGTCCACTATTGACATCACATTCATCTTACATACAGATGTGATCTAAAGATAAGGATATTTTACAGGTGGTTCTTGGTGATTTTTTAAACCCTGGCACATGGAAAGTGCTACAGAATTTTCTCCAATCACTCTTGTTTTTTCTCTTGGTTAACTATGAATTAAACCAATAACATGTATATCTTGTTTGACAGAGTTCCCTGAGCTCTGTCAAATGAAGCCAGGAAAAAATCCCTACCAGAAAAAAAAACTACTGAAAAAAAATGCTATTAAAAATGGTATGAGAATGAAGAAGACCTTACCTTTTTAAGGTTCAGATATATAAATATATATAATTAAAACAATAAGTAAGTTTTTCACCACATCAAAAATTTAATCACAATATACATCACACATAGAACCTTCTGTATATACTTAAGATACTTCTAAAAGCAAATGTTATAACCTACACCTCTCAAAATCTTAAAATTCTGGCATACTCTTTTTGGAGGCCCGACAAAATCCCCCTCGCCAAATCCCCCCCCCCCCCCCCCAATATAATCCAATCCAACAAAATCCCCCCAGCAAAATCCCTCCACATGTATGACAAAATCTCCCTATGGTAATAAATGACTGACCAACACAAATTAGCTTAACTTGACAAAGTCAAGATAAGCTATTGCCATCACGCATGTGGAAGTCTGTTAGTCTGTGAGTCTGTTCACATTTTCCTTTAGCGCAGGCTACACCCTGTAGTTTTTGTCCGATCGTCATGAAATTTCATATGCAGGTTTGAGGTCATGTCTAGATGAGAATGAGCCCTTTTGGTTGCGATCAGTCAACCGTGATGGCTGCCCTAGCCCAGAACCTGAAAACCATTAGCACAGTCTACAGGTCGTATTTATGAAGGGATTTCATTATAATTTGGTAGGGTACCTCTGTATAATATCTAGATGAGAACGTCCCCTTTTGGTCGTGATCTGTCAATCATGATGGCGGCCCAAGCCCGAAACCCAAAAACTTTTAGCACAGTCTACAAGTCATATTTAATATGGAGGGATTTCATTGTAACTTGATAGGATGACTCCGTATGATGTCTAGATGAGAACTTCTCCATTTGTTCACGATCTGTCATTGGGACGACTGCCTGAGCCCAAAACCTGAAAACCTTTAGCATAGTCTACAGGTCGTATTTATGGAGGGATTTCATTGTAACTTGGTAGGTTGACTCCATATAATGCCCAGTTGATAACTTCCCCTTTTGGTTGCGATAGGTCAACTGTGACAGCTACAGGGGCCCGAGCCCGAAAACCTTTAGTACAGTCTACAGGTTACATTTATGAAGGGATTTCATTGTAACATGGTAGGATGACTCCAGATAATGCCTAGATGAGAACGTCCCCTTTTGGTCGCGATCATTCAACCATGACGGCTGCCCGAGCCCAAAACCCCAAAAAACTTGAGCACAGACTACATGTCATATTTATGAAGGGATTTCATTGTAACTTGACAAGATGACTCACTATAATGTCTAGATGAGGGCATCTCCTTTTGGTTGCAATCAGTCAACCATTATGGCTACACATGCCCGAAGACCAAAAACCTTTGGCACAGTCCACAGGCCGTATTTATGAAGGGATTTCATTGTAACTTGAAAGGATGACTCATTTTGGAATAATTTTACTGTAACTTGGTAACTTTGGTTAACAAACACTAACTGTGAGGGCCACCTACATTAACTGTGAGGGCCACATTAACCCATCCCTCATTTCATTAGTACAGTCTACACCTCACATTATTTTTAGCTCACCTGGCCTAAAAGGTCATGTGAGCTTTTCTCATCACTTGGCGTCCGTAAACGTTTCACATTTTCATCTTCTTCTCTGTAACCGCTGAGCCGATGTGAACCAAACTTGGCAGGAATAGTCTATGGGAGGTCCTCTACAAACGATCCTCATTTTGTTCCTGTTGAAAAAAAAAACATGGCTTCCAGAGGCATTCTTTGATTCTGATTGGTGGATTTTCAAAAACCTTCTCTGAAACTGCCAGGCCAAACGTTTTGAAACTTCACATAAATGATGACTGGGACCCCCTCTACCAACAATCCTCATTCAATGTTGATTGGGTCACAAACATGGCCACAATTGCAGCTTATAGTTACTGTAGAAACCCTATGGGAAATCACATTTTCCTCTTCTTCACTGGAAAAACCGAGGCGACGTGAAAACAAGCCTGGCAGGGATAGTCTATGGGAGGTCCTCTACAAACGATCCTCATTTTGTTCCTGTGGGTTGAAAAACATGGCCACCAGAGGCATTCTTTGATTCTGATTGGTAGATTGTCAAAAACTTTCTCCTCTGAAACTGCCAGGCCAAATATTTTGATACTTCACATAAATGATGACTGGGACTCTCTCTACCAACGATACTCATTTAATGCTGATCGGTTTACAAACATGGCCACAATTGCAGCTTATAGTTACTATAGAAACCCTATGGGAAATCACATTTTCATCTTCTTCAGAGGAACTACTGAGTCGACGTGAACCGAACCTGGCAGGGATGGTCTATGGGAGGTCCTCTACAATTCTCAGTTTGTTCCCGTGGGTTGAAAAACATGGCTGCCAGAGGCATTCTTTGATTCTGATTGGTGGATTTTCAAAAACCTTCTCTGAAACTGCCAGGCCAAATGATTTGATACTTCACATAAGTGATGACTGGGACCCCCTCTACCATTGATCCTCATTTAATGTTGATCAGGTTGTAAACATGGCCACAATTGCGGCTTATAGTTATTATAGAAACCCTATGGGAAATCACATTTTCATCTTCTCTGGAACTACTGAGCCGACGTGAACCAAACTTCGCAGGAATGGTCTATGAGTGGATGGAAATATGCGGCCACCAGAGGCTATATTCTAATGCTCAACCCGATGCCTTTTGTGTCTCCACGAAGATTTGCACTGTCAGCAAAATACTTGTTGGTTGGTTCCTTTTTTCTCCACTGAGAACTGGGAAAAAAACCCAAAATATTGTGTATACAGTACAAGTCAAAATAAGCTGTAGCATAACTGCAATAAACTAATTAAACTGCTGCTCCTTTCCTGACAAGATTAGAATCTGACATTTTCTGGAAAGCTATCAGTGAGAGCTTTCCAGAAAATGTTGTCAGCTTCTGGTCTTATCAGTGTAGGAAGAGAAAGATAGATAGTTTATAGGATTATCCTATACAACTTATTTTGACTTGAACTGTAAACAATTGCAACTGTATGTTGATATATGTACTATTAGTCTCAAGATACTTATCAGTAAATACTGTTGATGACAGGTGTTTGGAAAACCAGGGAAGTTTTTGTTTATATTCACTTCCCATCATGTCAGCTCAGATGACAATAATTATTGTATATCTTTTAAGATTTGACAAAATTTGAGTAAAATGTGTTTGACTGTAACCCTTTATCTATCCAAGCTATTTTGAAAGAGAATACTGTCTGAGAAAATTGTAATTTTCAAAATATTTAACCTTCTTTTACTGATTTTTTTTTGTTGAAACAGAATTCATAAATGTGTGCATTTTCAAGAAAATCTTCTTTGAAACTACAATGCCAAATGGTTTGAAAACTTAGTGTGACTAAGGACTGTAACCCTCTCTACCAATGATCCTCATTTTAATCTTCATCGGGTTGCAATTATGGCTGCAATTGTGGCTTATAGTTACTATAGAAACGCTATAGGAAATCACATCTTCATCATCTTCACTGAAAGTACTGAGCCAATGTCAACCAGACTTGGCAGGCATTGTCTATGAGATGTTCTCTACAACTGTTACTCATTTTATTCCTGTTGGGTGAAAAAATGTGGCCGCCAGAAGCATTCTTTGATTCTGATTGGTCAATTTTGAAAACTCTTCTCCTTTGAAACCACAGGGCCAAATGTTTTGAAATTTTGCATGGTTGATAACTTGGACACCCTTCACCAACGTTCCTCATTTTAATGTTGATTATATTGCAAACATGGCCACAATTGCGGTTTATAGTTACTATAGAAAAAACCTATGGGAAATCACATTTTCATCTTCTCTCTGGAACTACTGAGCTGACGTGAACCAAAACTTGGCAAGAATGGTGTATAGGAGGCCCTCTACAAACGATCCTCTTTTTGTTCCCGTTGGTGGAAAATATTGCCACCAGAGACATTCTATGATTCTGTTTGATGGATTCAAATGTTTTGAAACTTCACGTGATTGAAGACTGGGACACCTTCTACCAATGATCCTAATGTAATGTTGATGTAATGTTGCAAACATGGCCACAATTGCAGCTCATAGTTACCATGGAAAACCTATGGAAAATCACATTTTTATATGTAGTTCCAGATGAGTGATTACAGGCTCTGTAGAGCCTATAGTTATTGAAAACATAGTATACAGGGAACAGAAATTAACATATTCCCAAGTATCACAATTCTTGTCTTATTTCATAATTTTTTCATAAACATTTCCCTGTGGGAACCCCGGGAAGTAAGCAGCACTTGTTTACTGTGGTAAACCAGTTCCGCTTTACTAGTAAAATAGGACCCAGTCACCAATGCTTGGGGTGAAAGTCCTCTAAAATGGGCAACATGTAGATCAACGATTGACTACACTTGACTTCATCTCCATGTTGTGTCACGATTAGCCATGGTGCATAAATATGTGACGTTAACCACCAACAAACAAACAAACAAACATTTCATAAACATTGAACATCATCCTTTTCGTCAAACACAACACACAGACAAGTTAAGCTACAGTGTCATCGACACTTTCATTTATTAGCCCGACTATTTACAGTAAGGGCTATAGTCATGACTTTTGTCTGTCCGTCCATCCATCTGTCTCTGTCTGTCTGTCCATCTGTCTGTCCATCTGTTAACATTTAGAGTTTTGGTTAAAGTTTGTGTTTAAAGTTTTTTACTGAAATTTATAGTTTTTAGCTCAACTTGACAAAGTCAAGCTGAGCTATTGCCATCACTTCTCGTCCGTCGGCGTACGTCCACAATTTCCTTTGGCACACCTCACAGGTCGCATTTATGATCAGATTACTTTGAAACTTGGTATGCTTGTTTGGGGTGACCTCTAGATGGGAGCTATCGATTTTCTTCAATTTCCGTCAAAAAATGTTGCTGCGGCCAACGTTCTTAGAACTTAGTTTAGTCAGAAGACTCAATATTTTCCTTTGGCACACCCTACAGGGTACATTTATGATCGGATTGCTTTGAAACCTGGCATGCTTGTTTGGGGTGACCTCTAGATGGGAGCTAGCGATTTTCTTCAATTTCCGTCAAAAAATGTTCCGCGGCCAACGTTCTTAGAACTTAGTTTAGTCAGAAGACTCAATATTTCCCTCTGGCACACCCTACAGGGCACATTTATGATCGCATCGCTTTGAAACCTGGCATGCTTGTTTGAGGTGACCTCTAGATGGGAGCTATTGATTTTCTTCAATTTCCATCAAAAAATGTTGCCGCAGCCAACATTCTTAGAACTTAGTTTAGTCAGACCACAATATTTCCCTTTGGCTCACCCAACAGGGCACATTTATGATCGGATTGCTTTGAAACCTGGCATGCTTGTTTGGGGAGGCCTCTAGGTGGGAGCTATCGATTTTTCGTCAGTTTCTGTCAAAAAATGTTGCCACTGGCAAAAAAATGACATTGGTACCAATGATCTTCAATTTTGCCATTTCATTTATAACTTACCAAGTTCAAGTTTGTCAAGTTGAGCTACAGTGTCATTGACACGTTCATTTAGCTTAACTTGACATAGTCAAGATAAGCTATTGCCATCACGCGTGCGAAAGTCTGTGAGTCTCTTAGTCTGTGACGTCTGTTCACATTTTCCGTTAGTACGGGCTACACCCCGCAGTTCTTGTCTGATCGTCACGAAATTTCATATGCAGGTTTGGGGTCATGTCTAGATGAGAACGTCCCCTTTTGGTCGCGATTGCGCAACCGGTATGGCTGCCCGAGCCCAAAACCCGAAAACCATTAGCACAGTCTACAGGTCGTATTTATGAAGGGATTTCATTGTAACTTGGTAGGATGCCTCTGTATAATGCCTAGATGAGAACATCCCCTTTTGGGCATGATCTATCAACCGTGATGGCTGCCCAGGCCAGAAACCCAAAAACTTTTAGCACAGTCTGCAGGTCATGTTTAATGTGGAGGGATTTCATTGTAACTTGGTAGGATGACTCCTTATGATGTCTAGATGAGAATTTCCCCATTTGGGCATGATCTGCCAACCGCGACGACTGCCCGAGCCCAAAACCCGAAAACCTTTACCACAGTCTACAGGTCATATTTATTGAGGAATTTCATTGTAACTTGGTGGGTTGACTTCATACAATGTCTAGATGAGAAAGTCACCTTTTGGGCGTGATTGGGCAACTGTGATGGCTACAAGGGCCCAAAGCCCGAAAACCTTTAGCACAGTCTACAGGTCATATTTATGAAGGGATTTCATTGTAACTTGGTAGGATGACTCCAAATAATGTCTAGATGAGAACGTCCCATTTTGGCCATGATCATTCAACCTTGATGGGTGCCCGAGCCCAAAAACCTTTAGCATAGGCAAAAGGTTATATTTATAGAAGGATTTCATTGTAACCTGTAAGGTTGACTCCATATAATGCCTAGATGATGACGTCCCCTTTTGGTCGTGATTGGTCAACTGTGATGGCTACAGGTGCCCGAAGCCCAAAAACCTTGAGCACAGTCTACAGGTTATATTTATGAAGGGATTTCATTGTAACTTCGTAGGATCACTCCAGATGATGCCCAGATGAGATTGTCCCCTTTGGTTGCGATCATTCAAGCATGATGGCTGCCAGAGCCCAAAGCCCAAAAACCTTTAGCACAGTCTACAGGTCATATTTATGAAGGGATTTCATTGTAACTTGGTAGGATTACTCCAAATAATGTCTAGATGAGAACGTCCCATTTTGATCGCGATCATTCAGCCTTGATGGTTGCCTGAGCCCCAAAACCTTTAGTATAGGTAAAAGGTCATATTTATGGAAGGATTTCATTGTAACCTTTTAGGTTGACTCCATATAATGCCTAGATGATGACATCCCCTTTTGGTTGTGATTGGTCAGCTGTGATGGCTACAAGTGCCCGAAGCCCAAAAACCTTGAGCACAGTCTACAGGTCATATTTATGAAGGGATTTCATTGTAACTTCGTAGGATCACTCCAGATGATGCCCAGATGAGATTGTCCCCTTTGGTTGCGATCATTCAAGCATGATGGCTGCCCGAGCCTGAAGCCCAAAAACCTTAAGCACAGTCTACAGGTCATATTTGTGAAGGGATTTCATTGTAACTTGGTAGGTTGACTTCATATAATGTCTAGATGAGAACGTCCCCTTTTGGACATGATTGGGCAACTTTGACGGCTAAAGGTGCCCGAAGCCCGAAAACCTTTTGCACTGTCTACAGGTCATATTTATGAAGGGATTTCATTGTAACTTAGTAGGATGACTCCAAATAATGTCTAGATGAGAACGTCCCATTTTAGCCATGAGCATTCAGCCTTGATGGGTGCCCGAGCCCAAAAACCTTTAGCATAGGCAAAAGGTTATATTTATAGAAGGATTTTATTGTAACCTGTTAGGTTGACTCCATATAATGCCTAGATGATGACATCTCCTTTTGGTCGTGATTGGTCAGCTGTGGTGACTACAGGTGCCTGAAGCCTGAAAACCTTGAGTACAGTCTACAGGTCATATTTATGAAGGGATTTCATTGTAACTTCTCAGGATCACTCCAGATGATGCCCAGATGAGATTGTCCCCTTTGGTTGCGATCATTCAACCATGATGTTTGCCCGAGCCTGAAGCCCGAAAACCTTTAGCACAGTCTACAGGTCATATTTATGAAGGGATTTCATTGTAACTTGGTAGGTTGACTTCATATAATTTCTAGATGAGAATGTCCCCTTTTGGACACGATTGGACAACTGTGACGGCTTCAGGGGCCCAAAGCCCGAAAACCTTTAGAACAGTCTACAGGTCATAATTATGAAGGGATTTCATTGTAGCTTGGTAGGATGACTCCAAATAGTGTCCAGATGAGAATGTCTCCTTTTGGTTGTGATCATTCAACCATGATGGCTGCCAGAGCCCAAAGCCCAAAAACCTTTAGCACAGTCTACAGGTCATATTTATTAAAGGATTTCATTGTAACTTGGTAGATTGACTTCATATAATGTCTAGATGAGAAGGTCTCCTTTGGACACAATTGGGAAACTGACGGCTATAGGGGCCCGAAGCCCGAAAACCTTTAGCACAGTCTACAGGCCATATTTATGAGGGGATTTTAATGTAACTTGATAGGATGACTCGTTTTGGAATAATTTCACTGTAACTTGGTAACTTTTGTTGATATATGCGTTAACTGTGAGGGCCACATAAAATTAACTGTGAGGTCATATTAACCCACCCCTCAGCTCTTTAGTACAGTGTACACTTCATATTATTTTTATCATAAACATAACACACAGGGAACAGAAATGAACATATTCCCAATTATCACAATTCTTGTCTTATTTCATAATCCTTTCATAAACATTGAACATTATCCTTTTCATCAAACACAACACACAAGTTAAGCTACAGTGTCATTGACACTTTCATTTTCTGTTTCGTCTGACTGTTTACAGTGAGGGCAATAGTCATGGCTTTCGTCTGTCCGTCTGTTAACATTTGGAGTTTTAGTTCAAGTTTGTGGTTAAAGTTTTTTAGTCAAGGTTCAAGTTTTTTTTTTCTTTTAAATTAATATTAATTACTATTGATTGTATCATTCTCATTATGTTTCATGCTATTTTGGGAAATATTTAACCCTTTTTAGCTCACCTGGGCAAAGCCCAAGGGGAGCTTTACTAATCACTTTCCGTCCGTCCGTCGTCCGGCGAAAACTTTACATCATCGTCTTCTTCTCACAAACTACTCACAAATTGAACTAACACTGGTGCGCATGTTCCCTATCATATGTCAATTCGAGTTTGTTTGTTCAAATCAAGTTGACCCACTCCTCGGTAGGGCCACGCCCAAAATGTGAGCCTAAATCTTAAAAAATCTTCTTCTCATGAACCAGCAGTAGCAGAGACTTGGTATTTGGCATGCAGCTTCCTTTTGATGTGTAGACTCAGATTTGTTCAAGAGAAGTTCGAGGGGCTATACTTGTCATTTTGGGAGGGGCAAGAATTTTTGCCCCGCCCAAAATTTATATTTTCCAAACCGAGAGGCTGATTTGAACCAAATTTGATATGAGGACTTAATGGGTCATAAGTAGTTAATTTATGCCCCCCAAAATTTTCCTGTCATTCCATGGGAACCGCAGGGGCTAAAAATAGAAAAAAATTAAAACGCCCATATCTCCAAAACTACATGGCATTGAGAATTTTTATTTTGTGTGAAGCTTCCTTAGGAACAGCAAAAAGGAATGGTCCAAAAGAAATTGCCAGCGGTTTTATCATAGGGTACTTTTCCAGGACTTTTAAAAAATGCTGAGTCATCATTTTTTTAACACTGAGTAATGGGAAAAACATTAAATAATCTTCTTCTTCCATACCACTGCTCCAAAGGCTTTCATATTTCACATATAACATCTTTGGAAGACTCATTCACACGTTTGTTGAAATCAAATCCCTGGGTCAATATTTGGGCTCTCTGAGCCCAAATGTTCAAATTAGTGCAATATGAGGAATATTCTTTAAAAATCTCATTTCCGATTCCACCAATCAGAATCTTTTAATATTTGGTATGCAGCATCCTTCTCCAGAATCATCAATTAGAATCATCTGATATTTGGTATACAACATCTCTAGAGGGGGCAGATTCAAGTTTGTTGAAATGGGATCCCTGCGTTGATATTTGGGCTCTCTGTGGGAGACCCAATTTTAACTTATTGCAATATGAGGAAATTTCTTTAAAAAATCTTCTTCTTCAGATCCACCAGTCATGGCAGTGAGAATCCTTTCATAGTTGGTATACAGCATCACTAGGAGGGTCAGATTCCAATTTGTTCAAATTGAGCTTGGATTATTAATTTGTCTACCTATGGGAGCCTGAATTTTAACTGAGTGCAATATGGGGAATTTCTTTAAAAACCTTCTTCAGGTCCACCAGTCAGAATTCCTTCATGTTTGGTATATAACATCTCAGCGGGAATCAGATTCAAGTTTGTTCAATTTGAGTCCCTGGCTTAATATTTGAGCTCTCTGTGGGCAGGGGTTGGGTGGAGGGTGGTGGGGGGGGGGGGAGGGGGGGGGTCATGTTAGGTTCAGGTTTGTTCAAATCAGTTCCTTAGTGTTTTTCCATAAAATTTGCCTTTCATGACTTCATTCCTTTGTAGCGTTAATGAACCATGTCCAACTGAATGTGACCCCCAAATTCTTTTTTTAATCACTTTGGCAGGTGAGCGATTAAGGCCCCTTGTGGCCTCTTGTTTGTATGGCAATTTAACTGATAACTTCCAGGTTAAAGGTTTTGGTTAAAGTTTTTTAGCTCATCTTGACAAAGTCAAGCTGAGCTAATTTCATCACTTCCCGTCCGTCGTCCGTCAACACCATGTTTTGGTCTTCTCCTCCAAAGCCACTGGGCCAATTCAAGTGAAAGTTTGTGTGAATGATGGTCCCAAAGGTGCATTTCATTTTTGTTCAACTCGGCATGCCCAGCCCCATAGGGAGGGAGTGGGGGAAAATGCTCCAAAATATTTTAAAAATCTTCTTCTCAAGAACCAGTGTGTACAATGACTTGATATTTGCTATGGAGCTTCCATATGAGGTGTAGAATCAAGTTTGTTCAAACGAAGTTCGTAAAGTAATATTTGGCTTTGTAATAGGAGGGGTAACATTTTTGGCCCCGCCCAAAATTTCTATTTTCTGAACCGATGGTCCGGTATGAACCAAATTTGGTTTGTGGTAGTATTGGGTCATAAGTACTTGACCCATGCAAAAAAAAAAATTCCCGCATCCCCATGGGAACCCTGGGAGCTAAAAATAGAAATATTTTCAAACGCCCATATTTCCCAAACCCCACGGAACAGAGAGCTTTTATTTGGTATGAAGTATCTTTATGACCAGTAGAATTGAATGGTAAAAAAAAATTGCCATCGGTTATGTTAGGGTGTTCTGTAATGGGCATCGAAAAAATGCTGAGTCAGCATATTTGCAAAAATTTAAAAAAATCTTTTCTCCAGAACCAATCATCAGAATCTTTTGATATTTGGTATACAGCATTCATAGGGGGGTCAGATAAAAGTTTGTTGAAATAAAGCTCATTGGTTCATATTTGGGCTCTCTACAGGAGCCCGAAGTTTTAACATAGGGTAATATGGGGAATATTCTTTAAAAATCTTCTTCTTCAGAACCACCAGTCAGAATCTTTTAATATTTGGTATACATCATTGTTATGAGGGTCAGATTCTAGATTGTTCAAACCAAGTCCCTAGGTTAATATTTGGGCTTCCTACGGAAGCCCAAATTTTATCTTTGTTCAATATGGAGGGTAATTTAAAAAAATCTACTTCTTCAGATCCATCAGTCAGAATGCTTTGATATTTGGTATGCAACATCTCTATGGGGGACAGATTCAAGTTTGTTCAAATCAAATCCCTAGGTATATATTTGGGCTCACTATGGTAGCCCAAATTTTTACTTAGTGCAATATGAGAAAATTTCTTTAAAAATATTCTTCTTCAGATCCACCAGTCGGAATGCTTTTATATTTGGTATACAACATCTCTAGGGGGGTCAGATTCCAGGTTGTTCAATTCGAGTGCCTAGGTTAATATTTGGGCTCCATATGGGAACATGAAATTTAACTTCGTACAATATGAGGGAATTTCTTCAAAAATCTTCTTCTTCAGATTCACTTGTCAGAATGCTTTCACATTTAGTATACAACATCTCTATGGGGGTCAGATTCAAGTTTGTTCAAATCGGATCCATAGGTCAATATTTGGGCTCGCT
The DNA here is from genome assembly GCA_031216915.1 of Pictodentalium vernedei. Classification (NCBI taxonomy): domain Eukaryota; kingdom Metazoa; phylum Mollusca; class Scaphopoda; order Dentaliida; family Dentaliidae; genus Pictodentalium; species Pictodentalium vernedei. The sequence goes on along the minus strand of CM062293.1, from coordinate 407,702,170 downwards.
ATGGTAGCCCAAATTTGAACTTAGTGCAATTCGAAGAAATTTCTTTACAATTTCTCTTCTTCAGATCCAACAGTCAGAATGCTTTCATATTCGGTACACAACATCTCTAGGGAAGTCAGATTTAACTGTGTTCAAATCAAGAGTCTGGGTTAATATTTGGGCTCTCTATGGGAGCCGGAATTGGCCATTTTGCTGAAGAATTAAAAATTTTGTATTCAGTACCCTCTAGAGGTACTAAGATTAATCCACATAGGTTGTATCAAGGGGCTTCATAGGGGAGCTCTACATTTTACTTTTGATCAACTGAAGAAAAGGCATGATGCCCAGATTATTTTTGTCACTCCTGAGGGACTCAAGGATTGACAGTGTAGCCTATGGAGATGGCTTGCTTAATGTAGACTCATTCTTGGACTCTGTTTAAATTGTGTTCTGTACAAGATGAGCGCTTCAGGCCCCGTGGGGCCTCTTGTTTTTGTTTTGTTTACAAAGTTACACCTTTAATATGGTTAGTAGTCGGATGGGTGACCATTTCAGCGACTGATTCATGCTTCCGCGTTGTGTCCTTGGGCAAGGCACTTAACCCTGATTGCCTACATGGGGGCACAATGACGCTGTGTACTAAGGTGTACTGTACGTCGATGGTGTGCATGTCTTCAACCAATCTAACCCTGCCTGTGCTGCAGTGCGGAGTTACGATGTTGGGGAGCTGGCAGCTGCTCATCGTTGCTCGCTGGTTCTCTCTGGGTACTCCGGCTTCCTCCACCCAAAAAACTGTCACGGTCATGAATAGCCATTGTGCATAAGTATGTGACCTTAAACACCAATAAATAGATAAATACACCTTTAATTCTTCAAACAGTTTTGTGCAGTGTCACTGTTTCTCATGTGGGACAATGTCTACTCACTTCTGAACATTTCTAGAGATTTTCAGTAATATGATTACTGCCTAACATGATTTTAACCCCCTTCATGTTTTCAAACTTACTTTCTTTGTATTTGAAATTAGACTTTGCCACATACTTTGTTACTTTAATTCTTGCATGGGCAATACAACTTAATGATTGCATTTAGAGCAATGATTTCTTTTATTGGTTTTAGGAAATATATAACCCTTTTTTGCAATCAGTTTTACTTAGTATTTCCAGCTTAAAGTTTCGAATTAAAGTTTTGCTTTTCAAGGTTGTACCTTTTATTCTTCAAACACAAGGTTACAACGTCATTGTTTTTCATTTGGGGCAAGGTCTACTGATGCCCTATACAGTGGATTTGATTAATATGTGCGTTACTTTAACCCTTTTCAAAATTGTTTTCGAATTTAGTTTCTTGAAATTTTAAATTGGGCTTATAACACATACTTTGGCACTTTTTGTTCTTGCAAGATCAATACAATTTGTAGCTCAACTTGACAAAGTCAAGCTGAGCAATTGCCATCATTTCTCGTCCGTCGTCATACGTATGTACGTATGGTTGTATGTACATACGTTAGTACATACATACGTTAGTATGTACATCCACAATTTCTTTTGGCACACCTCACAGGTCGCATTTATGATCAGATCGCTTTGAAACTTGGTATGCTTGTTTGGGGTGTCCTCTAGATGGGAGCTATCGATTTTCTTCAATTTCCGTCAAAAAATGTTACCGCGGCCAATGTTCTTAGAACTTAATTTAGTCAGACCTCAATATTTCCCTTTGGCACACCCTACAGGGCACATTTATGATTGGATTGCTTTAAATCCTGGCATGCTTGTTTAGGGTGACCTCTAGATGGGAGGTATCGATTTTCTTCAATTTCCGTCAAAAAGTGTTGCCGCGCCCAATATTCTTAGAACTTAGTTTAGTCAGACCGCAATATTTCCCTTTGGCACACCCTACAGGGCACATTTATGATCGGATTGCTTTGAAACCTGGTATGCTTGTTTGGGGTGACCTGTAGATGGGAGCTATCGATTTTTAGCTCAACTTTGGCGAAGCCAAATTTGAGCTTTTGTCATGGCCCGTCGGCCATCTGGCCATTTGTCCGTATGTCAATAATTAGATACGGCTCAGGCTAGAGGCCGTATTTATGAACCGATCTTTACGAAACTTCTTGGGTACGTTTGTTATGACCGTGGGACGAGAACGAGTGTTTTTGGGTGCGGTCCGAAATTCAAGATGGCTGCCAGCCACCATTTTGTACCGATGATGCAGAAATCTGTTTTTTGTACAGAACTTCCATATGAAAGCTCTGATTTGAATAATTTTTTGTACGAATGTTTAGTACCATGGGATACATCACATATAATACGGGTTTTTTTCTCGTGCGTAAATTGTGCAAATTAGACTAATTTTGATGTTTTTTGGTGTTACTTTCAGCACTGTAAGTGCAAATGCCAATACGGCTCAGGCTAGAGGCCATATTTATGAACCGATCTTTACGAAACTTCTTGGGTACCTTTGGTATCACCGTGGGACGATATCACCGTGGGACGATATCACCGTGGGACGAGAACGAGTGTTTTTGGGTCCGGTCCGAAATTCAAGATGGCCGATGGCAGCCATTTTGTACAAAATTAGGCGCAATCAGATTTTTGCACAGAATTTCCATATGAAAGCGCTGATTTGAATAATTTTTGGTGTGAATGTTTAGTACCATGGGATACATCACATATAATACGGGTTTTTTTCTCGTGCAGAAATTATGCAAATTAGATGAACTTTCATTTATTCAGTGCTGCTTATACACTGTAAGTGCACATGTCAATACAGCTCAGACTAGAGTCTGTATTTATGAACTGATCTTCACAAAATGTCTTGGGTACCTTTGCTTTCACCTTAGGACGAGAACGAGTGTTTCTGGTTGCGGTCTAAAATTCAAGATGGCTGCCAGTGGCCATTTTGTACTGAAATTAGGTCTAATCAGTTTTTTGTACACAACTTCTATACAGCGCATACTAGAGGCCATATTTATGAACCAATCTTTACGAAACTTTTTGGGTACCTTTGTTATCACCGTGGGATGAGAGTGAGTGTTTTTGGGTGTGGTCCGAAATTCAAGATGGCCACCAGCAGCCATTTTGTACCAAAATTAGTGCAATCAGTCTTTTGTACAGAACTTCTGTATGAAAGTTCTGATTTGAATAAATTTTTTTATGAATGTTTAGTAACATGGAATACATCACATATTGTAAGGGTTTTTTTTCGTGCAGAAATTATGCAAATTAGATGAACTTTGATTTATTCTGTGCTATTTACACAATGTAAGCACACATGTCAATACGGCTCAGGGTAGAGGCTGTATTTATGAACCAATCTTCACAAAACTTCTTGGGTACCTTTGTTACCACCTTGGGACGAGAATGAGTGTTTCTGGGTACGGTCCAAAATTCAAGATGGCTGCCAGTGGCCATTTTGTACCGAAATTAGGTCCAATCAGTTTTTTGTCACAAGTTCTATACAGCTCGTATTTATGAACTGATCTTCACAAAACTTCTTGGGTACCTTTGTTTTCACCTTGGGACAGGAATGAGTGTGTTTTGGGGTGCCTTTGTTATCACTGTGCAATGAGAACAAATATTTTGGGGTTCAGTCAGACCCACTCTGGGACTCAAAAGATTTCTTTTCTAGTTTAGCATCTGACTGTCACCCATCTTTACAATACTTTACCTATACATTTGTTACAGGCAACTGTCAGTATTTATGTACAGACCGTTACAATATTTTATATGTACCTTTGTTATCAGGTCATTACCTAGATGTTTGTCATTGCTGTGTCACATACTATACATGTACATGTCTTTGTCTTGACAAGTTGAGCTACAGTGTCATTGACACTTTCATTTTCCATTTCTGTCAAAAAATGTCGCCGCTGACCTTTAAACTTAGTTTAGTCAGACCTCAATATTTCCCTCTGGCACACCTTACAGGGCACATTTATGATCAGATTGCTTTGAAACCTGGTATGCTTGTTTGGGGAGACCTCTAGATGGGAGGTATCGATTTCTTCCATTTCCGTCGAAAAATGTTGCCACGCCCAACATTCTTAGAACTTAGTTTAGTCAGACCTCAATACTTCCCTTTGACACACCCTGCAGGGCACATTTATGTTTGAATTGCTTTGAAACCTGGCATGCTTGTTTGGGGTGACCTCTAGATTGGAGCTATCGATTTTCTTCTGTCAAAAAAGAAAATTCTGTCCGTCAAAAAATGTTGCCACTGGCAACGATCTTTGAACTAAGTTTAGTCAGGCATCAATATATTCCTTTGGCATGCCCAACAGGACACATTTATGATCAGATCGGTTTATAACTTTGTATGCTTGTTTGGGGTTACCTCTAGATGGGAGCTAATGATTTTCTTCGATTTCCGTCAAAAATGTTGCCACTGGCAATGACCTTCGATGAACTTAGTAAAAACTTAGTGAAGTTAAGCATCAATATTTCCATTTGACACACCCTGCAGGGCACATTTAAGATTGGATCGCTTGCAAACTTGGTGTGCTTGTGTGGGGTGACATCTATATGGGAACTTAGTTTAATCAGACCTCAATATTTCCCTTTAACACACCCTTCAGGGCACATTTATGATCGGATCAATTTAAAACTTGGTATGTGTATTTGGGGTGACCTCTTGTTGTGAGCTATTTTTAGCTCAACTTTGGCAAAGCCAAATTTGAGGTATTGCCATGGCCCGTTGTTCGTCTGGCCATTGTGCCATACACACGGCTCGGGCTAGAGGCCGTATTTATGAACCGATCTTTACGAAACTTCTTGGGTACCTTTGTTATCACCGTGAGACGAGATCGAGTGTTTTTGCGTCCGGTCCGAAATTCAAGTACAATTTGGATACTTTTCATCCAGTCTTCTTTTATGAAAGTAAATCAAGCTTCTGTACACTGAATTTTTCATCAAAATCTAGTGATGGCTGCTTGAATCCTCATAGAACTGTACCAGCCATTGTCAGTCCCAAATAAATTGGTTGGATTTTAAATCTGAATTTTTAGCTCAACTTTGGCGAAGCCAAATTTGAGCTTATGCCATGTCCGTCTGTCCGTCAACAATTCAATACGTCTCGGGCTAGAGGCCGTATTTATGAACCGATCTTTATGAAACTTCTTGGGTACCTTTGTTATGACTGTGGAATGAGAACAAGTGTTTTTGGGTCTGATCCAAAATTCAAGTTGGCTGCTGGCAGCCATTTTGTACAAAAGTAGGTGCAATCAGATTTTTGGGCAGAACTTCCATATGAAAGCTCCAATTTGAATAATTTTTTTGTATGAATGTTTAGTACTATGGGATACATCACATATAATACGGGTTTTTTTCTCGTGCATAAATTATGCAAATTAGACTAACTTTTATTTATTTAGTGTTACTTTCAGCACTGTAAGTGCAAATGCCAATACGGCTCGGCCTAGAGGCCGTATTTATGAACCGATCTTTAAGAAACTTCTTGGGTACCTTTGTTATCACCATGGGACGAGAACGAGTGTTTTTGGGTCCGGTCTGAAATACAAGATGGCCACTGGTGGCCATTTTGTACAAAATTAGGTGCAATCAGATTTTTGAGCAGAACTTCCATATGAAAGCGCTGATTTGAATAATTTTCTGTGTGAATGTTTAGTACCATGGGATACATCACATATAATACGAGTTTTTTTCATGTGCATAAATTATGCCGTTTAGACTAACTTTGATCTATTTAATGTTACTTTCAGCACTGTAACTGCAAATGCCAATACGGCTCGGGCTAGAGGCCGTATTTATGAACTGATCTTGGGCACCTTTGTTATCACCTTGGAACGAGAACGAGTGTTTTTGGGTGCGGTCCAAAATTCAAGATCGCGCCATTTTGTACCAACATTGGTGCAGTCAGTTTTTTGTACAGAACTTTTGTATGAAAGTTCTGATTTGAATCAATTTCTGTATGAATGTTTAGTAACATGGAATACATCACATATAATACAGGTTTTTTTCTCATGCAAAAATTATGCAAATTAAATGAACTTGGATTTATTCAGTGCTACTTATACACAGTAAGTGCACATGTCAATACGGCTCGGGCTGGAGTCTGTATTTATGAACCGATCTTCACAAGCCTTCTTGGGGTACCTTTGTTATCACCTTGTGACAGGAACGAGTGTTTTTGGGTGCCTTTGTTATCAATGTGCTATGAGAACAAATATTTTTGAGTTCAGTCAGACCCATTCTGGGACTCAAACATTTCTTTTCTAGTTTAGCATCTAACTGTCACCCCACTTTTACAATACTTTACCTATGTATTTATTACAGGCTACGGTCAGCATTTATGTACAGACCATTACAATACTTTACAAGTACCTTTGTTATAAGGTCATTACTTAGATCCTAGATGTTTGTCATTGCTGTGTCACACACTATACATGTACATGTCTTAAACAAGTTGAGCTACAGTGTCATTGACACTTTCATTCAAATACTTTACTGACACAGCTGAGCAGTGAGATTGGGTGGTAGAGCTGGGTCGGTGGTGAACTTTACAGTCGGTTTCAGTGTTTTTCGGGGGGTAGAACCACAGTTTTGGTGTTCGGTGTTTGCACTGCAAAAAGAAATAAAGGTGAACTACCCGGTATGTCTCGTTCGTGAATTTATTCAAACTGACGTGGGTTTTTGCATAAAAAGTATAAAGACACACAACAGCAGATACTACTTACTCAATACTCCCCTTTTCAGGCCAAACAGGTTGTAGTTCCTGCAAGTGAAAAAGCCATTGATTCCAACAAGGTACTGACGGTAGACACTGGACAGAATACAGGACATAACGACTAATGAGCAACATTGTTTCCAAGCATTGGTGATGAATTTTGGGGTATTTCACGGCAAATCTCGCCATTATATTACCTCTAACACAGAAGATTTTCTGAGCGACTGCATTGATTCTGCAAATAGACTGGCATGTAACTTGGCTTTCAAATGTCCCTACAAATTCGAAGTGTTTCCTCCAGCAGCAGAGATGGTCTTACCACATAGGAGACATTTAACCCTGTCTCTGTCAGACTCTAACCGCTCGAAATGCAAGCCCCACAAACTTTTTTAGCTCACATGCCTGTTAGGCCACGTGAGCTTTTCTCATAACTTGGCGTCCATCGTCGTCCGTCGGTCGTGGTCTGGCGCCCATAAACTTTTCACATTTTCATCTTCTTCTCTGAAACCGCTGAGCTGGTGTGAACCAAACTTGGCAGGAATGGTCTATGGGAGGTCCTCTGCAAACGATCCTCATTTTGAAATTTTGTCTTCAAGTGGAGTTTTATCTTACTGGCATATTGCCATGGTGGTTACCTTAACATTTCAGGGTATTTTTCTCAATTTTAACCCTTTGAAACAAATGTGATACTTTTTTGACTTTTATGTGCAGGTTTTGAGATTTGTCTTTCTTTTCTTCCAAGTGGATATTTTTCAAGTAGAGTTTCACCTTACTGGCATATTGCCATTGTGGTTACTGTGACATTTGCAGGGTATTTTTCTCAATTTTAACCCTTTGAAACAAATGTGATACTTTTTTTTGACTTTAATGTGCAGGTTTTGAGGTTTGTCTTTCTTTTTTTCCAAGTGGCGACTTACCTTGTAGCATATTGCCATGGTTCCTATTTTATGTTAGGATGCTTCTTGGAGCTAGTATTATATTATTTAACCCTTTAGCTGCTTATTTACCTTAATTTTGGACTTTTGTGTGCAGGCTTTTGACTTTTGTGTACAGGTTTTGATATTTTTTTTAAGTGGAGTTTTACCTCACTGGCATATTGCCATGGTGGTTACTGTAACATTTTCAGGGTATTTTTCTTAATTTTAACCCTTTGAAACAAATGTGATACTTATGGGGCTTTTATGTGCAGGTTTTGAGGTTTTTCTTTCTTTTCTTCCAAGTGGATATTTTTCAGGTAGAGTTTCACCTTACTGGCATATTGCGATGGTGGTTACTGTGACATTATCCGGGTATTTTTCTCAATTTTAACCCATTGAAACAAATGTGATGCTTTTTTTTTTTACTTTTATGTGCAGGTTTTAAGGTTTGTCTTTCTTTTCTTCAAAGTGGAGACTTACCTTGTAGCATATTGCCATGGTTCCTATTTTATGATAGCATGCTTCTTGGGGCTATTATTATATTATTTAACCCTTTAGCTGCTTATTTACTTTAATTTTGGACTTTTGTGTGCAGGTTTTGGACTTTTCTTTTTACTCCAGCCACCCCTTTACATTGGCCACCTGCTGGTGAGCCACAGGGTACTGATACCCCCTCTAGTGTTTTTATACGCTCGACTGAAAAACGGACGTATTATGTTATGGTACTGTCTGCTGTCCATCTGTCCGTCCGTGGACAGTTGTATTCCATGCTCTACAGGGCGTGATTTCAATCGGATTTAAAAAAATATTTGTTGTACTGCACAACCAGAATAAGATCTCGCTCAAGTTCGAATTTGGGTCATGTTTGACAGTTTTCCTAGTAGTTATTCCCCCTTTAATACTAAGAAATCGAGCAAATTATGTTTTCCGTGCTCTACAGACCGTCAACTTGATCAGATTCTTCTCAAGTTTAATACGCAGCTTCATGGTCATAATATCTCACACAAGTTCATATTTGGGTCGTGTTCGGTTGTTTTCTTAGGAGTTTTTGCCCTTTTCATACTTAGAAATCAGTCAAATTATGCTTTCTGTGCTCTACAGTCCGTGAACTTAATCGGATTCTTTTTAAATTTAATGTGCAGCTTCATGAGCATGGTATCTCACACAAGTGCAAATTTGGGTCATGTTTGTCGATTTCCGTAGGAGTTATTGCCCTTTAATACTTAGAAATCAAGCAAATTATGCTTTCCGTGCTCTACAGACTGTGAACTTAATCAGATTCTTTTCAAATTGAATACGCAGCTTCATGGGCATATTATCTCGTTATGTAAATCTAACAATATGATCCAGAGATATTAACCCTTTATCCATCAAATTAGGCACTCCTCCAATCCATTTCTATATGTACCCATACCATGTATGGTGTACATAATGTCGGCATCCAGGGTGGCCCACCGTCATACAGCTTTCTACTAGTTGCGCGTATGGGTACACATCTGATGATTTCATCTGCCTATTTTCTTTATTTTGTGAAGACCTCAGATCGCTTAATATGAAGGGCAGGGGATTGGGCAATGATTGGATGGGGGGGGGGGGGGACAGACATAGTTGAGTCAACGAAAATTTCAAACTTTACCCAAAAGAAACTGGTGCATGGTCCAATTTTGACGGGTGTATGTTGCCCCGCTAGGCGGTGCTCTTGTTTACTTTCATGTGCAGGTTTTGAGGTTTGTCTTTCTTTTCTTCAAAGTAGAGACTTACCTTGTAGCATATTGCCATGATTCCTATTTTATGTTAGCATGCTTCTTGGGGCTATTATTATATTATTTAACCCTTTAGCTGCTTATTTACTTTAATTTTGGACTTTTGTGTGCAGGTTTTGGACTTTTTTTTTTAATCCAGCCACCCCTTTACATTGGCCACCTGCTGGTGAGCCACGGGGTACTGATACCCCCTCTAGTTTGAGAATCTGGTAAGGGTTGGTTTCAGTTTTTCTCCACTGAGAACTGGGGAAACAAACCCAAAAATATTGTGTATACAGTACAGGTCAAAATAAGCTGTAGCATAACTGCAATAAACTAAGTAAACTGCTGCTCCTGTACTGACAAGATCAGAATCTGACATTTTCTGGAAAGATATCAGTGAGAGCTTTCCAGAAAATGGTGTCAGCTTCTGATCTTATCAGTGTAGGAAGAGAAAGATACATAGTTTATAGGATTAACCTAACTTATTTTGACTTGTACTGTAAAACAATTTCAACTGTAAAGTAATTATCTATTCTCTCTTACTTATCAGAAAAATAGTGACTGATGACAGGTGTTTGAAAAGAATGGAAGTTTGTTTATATTCTGTTCCCATCATGTCAGCTTAGATGACTGTAATTATATATATCTTTTAAGATCTGGCAAAAATTGGAGTAAAATGTGTTTCTTGTAACCCTTTACCTATCCAAAAACTATTTTGAAATTGAATACTCTCTGAAAAAATTAATTTTCAAAATATTTTAACCCTTTTTTACTGATCTTTTTTGTCGAAACAGAATTCATATAAATGTGTGCATTTTCAAGAAAATCTATGAAACTACAAGGCCAAATGGTTACTGATGACTGTAACCCCCTTTACCAATGATCCTCATATAATCTTCATCGGGTTGCAATTATGGCTGCATTTGTGGCTTATAGTTACTATAGAAACCCTATAGGAAAATCACATTTTTATCATCTTCACTGAAAGTACTGAACCAATGTGAACCAGACTTGGGAGGTATGGTCTATGAGAGGTTCTCTACAACTGTTACTCATTTTATTCCTGTTGGGTGAAAAACGTGGCCGCCAGAAGCATTCTTTGATTCTGATTGGTCAATTTTGAAAACTCCTCTCCTCTGAAACCACAGGGCCAAATGTTTTGAAATTTTGCATGGTTGATGGCTGGGAATCCTCTACCAACATCCTCATTTAATGTTGATCGTTTTGCAAACATGGCCACAATTGCAGTTTATAGTTACTATAGAAAACCCCTATGGGAAATCACATTTTCATCTTCTCTCTGGAACTACTGAGCTGATGTGAACCAAAAACTTGGCAAGAATGGTCTATACAAGACCCTCTACATATGATCCTCTTTTTGTTCCTGTTGGTTGGAAAATATGGCCACCAGAGACATTCTATGATTCTGTTTGGTGGATTCAAATGTTTTGAAACTTCACGTGATTGAAGACTGGGACACCTTCTACCAATGATCCTCATGTAATGTTGCAAACATGGCCACAATTGCAGCTCATAGTTACCATGGAAAGCCTATGGTAAATCACATTTTTATCTGTAGTTCCAGGTGAGCGATTACAGGCTCTGTAGATCCTCTAGTTTAGTCGTGTCAGCCATTTCGTGTACCAACAAACTGAATGCGATAAAAGTTCACTGGGACACGGGCACATCTTTCTCAGTCAAAGTCAGTTTGCAAAACACCGTTTTTTATTTTTTAACACGGTTCAGTGTTCGTTTTTTTTACTTTACATAAAAACTGGTCGGTAACACCGACACCGACCCAGCTCTATTTGGTGGTTGTTAGTGATTAAATTTGAGGGTTGTTTTTTTCAGAATAGGGGAGACATTGGCTTTTTTCCACAATGATGGAAAGTATGAATTATTCAGCAATGTGTTAAATAATACCGAGAGTGGCTCTCATAGTGACGATTTACTTCCCTTAAGGAGACGAGGACTTATAAGATCAGGCGCAGAAGCCTTAGACACCTTTATCGTCTTCATTGCATCATATATTTCACTGCAGTGTAAGGTAATACTATCAATTTTCTGAGAAGCCTGGGCTAGTGTGTCAGGGAGTGAGGCATGAGGCATTCGAGCCATCAACTGAAGAGATAGAACAGAAGTATTCATTAAACGCTTCTACTTTCTCCGCCGATGAGGAGTATATATTGTTCAAGTAACTGATAGACGGAGTTTCTGCTACGTAGTCGTTACCGATGAACGTCTTTAGGGTCTTCCACCACTGTGATGAGGATGTTTCATTACTCAGCAGGGTAGATTGTACTTTAGTTATGTATGAAGCTTTGGCGTTTCTTATAGCTGTTACAACTTCGTTACGTTTGAATTTGAATTTTGCCCATGAGAAGGGATTGTTTTTGCATTTGGCTATTCGATACAGGCATTTTCTTTGTCTTATCAGAAGTCTTATCTCATTGTGCATCCATTTCGGTTGGTGGGGTCTAGAAGTAACAAAATTGTTCGGTATATGCTTGGATGCTATATCGAGAAGTTTATTTGTGAAGTTAAACACTGCGGTATCAAGGCAAGGGTTGTCAAAAAGTGAGTCCCAGTCTTCACTGGCACAGGCTTCATTCAGTGCCCTAAAATTGCCATGTGAATACAACCATATGTGCCTTTTAAAGCTCAGAGGGGGCGGTTTCATAAATTTCACTTCGATGGAAACTGGACAATGGTAAAGGATCATTTCTGAAAAAAAATGGTTCTAGGACCTCGCACTCCTGAACGTTCACTGTGTTACTGACCGTAAAAAATCTATTAATGAGGCAGATGTCTCAGTAAAGCAAGATGGATCATGTACAGGCTGCCTTAGGTTAAAACAATTGATGATCTCAGAAAAGGCACTTCTTGAGAAGGCCATTAGGTTGTCATTGAAGTCACCTGTAATAACAATGTCTGAAATTAATGTATCTCGGGCTTTTTCAATGGAGGCTGATATGGCCTCCCAAGTATCCAGTGGACTGTTGGGTGGGCGGTAGGCTTTCTCCCTTTCGCATTTACTTCTGCCCATACACACTCGGTGTTCAACGTGTCGAGATCGGGTCGATGTCAGTTTGGGATCCCGTTTTTGATATAGATGGCAACCCCATCACCCCTGGTTAAATGGTCAAATATATTCCTTTGGCATGCCCTACAGGGCACATTTATGATCAGATCAGTTTGAAACTTGGTACGCTTGTTTGAGGTTACCTCCAGATGGGAGCTATCGATTTTCTTCAATTTCTGTCAAAAAATGTTGCTACTGGCGATGACCTTCGATGAACTTAGTGCAGTTATGCGGTGCACATTTTTAACCGGATCACTTTGAAACTTGGTGTGCTTGTTTGGAGTGACCTCTAGATGCGAGCTATCGATTTTCTTGTCTGCCCATCACAAAATTTTCAGCTGGCAACGACCTTTGAACTTTCTTTAGTCAGGCCTCAATATTTCCCTTTGGCACACCCTGCAGGAAACATTTATGATCAGATTGCATTGAAACCTGGTATGCTTGTTTGGGGTGACCTCCAGAGGGGAGCTATCGATTTTTCTTCAGTGACCTTTGAACTTAGTTCAGTCAGGCATTAAAATATACCTTTGGCACGCTCTACAGGGCACCTTTATGATCAGGTAGGTTTGAAACTTGTTATGCTTGTTTGGGGGTACCTCCAGATGGGTTCTATTGATTTTCTTCGATTTCCATCAAAAAATGTTGCTGCTGGCAATAGCCTTCGATAAACCTAGTGCAGTTAGGCATCAATATTACCCTTTGGCACCCCCTGCAGTGCACATTTATCATTGGATCGCTTTGAAACCTGGTGTGCCTGTTTGGGGTGACCTCTAGATGGGAGCTATTCTCTTCTATTTTCGTCAAAAAATGTTGCAGCTGGCAGCCAGGGCTGGTGTAATTATAATTTGTAATTGTAATGAGTGTAATTAATTACATGTATTCAAAGTAATTGGGTGTAATGTGTAATTGAGACCTTCGTCAATTACATGTAATTGAAAGGTAATTAATTACATTGGAAAATACCATATAATTTCAATTACTTTTCAATTGCTTTCAATTACATTTAGTCACAAACATGAGTGGAAAGAATCTTTACATCAAAAATCAAAACTGAATGACACTTTTCTAAAAACTCTTTCCATTTCATGAAACTTTACCTTTATTGTTTCAAAACTTCCATTACTGCACAACTTTATGAGTAAGGGATTTAATGTAGAACTACTCAATGGAGTGAGGGTGGGGAGCTTAAAAGAAAGATTATGTGTGGCCTCCCATATTATTATTATTAATTTTTGATTCATGGTGGAGACCACTTTTTCAAGTTTCAAACTTATTGCTTTTAGGTATTGGATTTGAAAAAAAAAGTCCCATTCCATTTACTTTTTTCTTTATTTTAAACAGATATTATTAAGAAGTGAAATAGATTGGATTTCAATTGTCTTCACAACCTGTTACATTGAAACTGTTGAAAACTTTGTCTTTATTGGTGGCCTTTGTTTGAGCTAAAACCAAGTTGAGACCTTTAACCCTTTACCCAACGAATCGCCCGCATCCGCCCGCGTAATATGTAATTTCAGCAGTTCAAAAAATATTATTTTTAAAAAAATTTCAACAAAACCATATCATGTGACCCCTCGTTGGAACGAGCTCGACAAGCTCGTTCCAACGAGGGGTCACATGATATGGTTTTGTTGAAATTTTTTGAAAAATTTGAAAAAATGGTATTTAAAATAATAAATTTTGATATCGTCTGCGTTGGGTAAAGGGTTAAACAATACAGTTAACTGCCTTTTTGTCTGACCAGCTTCAAGGAGATACAGTGGAACATGAAGGTTATCTTGATCTTAAAACAGTACAAAGCATAATATTTCTCTGTATTTATTAAAAAAGATTATGAGCTTCTTGTGTGAAGTATTAAACAGATTTATGATAGTTCCTAAGAAAACATACAAATCTGATAACATTGACAGTGACATGCCTGCTAAAAAGGTTAAATATGATGTACATGAACAATTAGAATCCACAGAGGACATCTTTAGTTTCATGGAAAAGCCACAAAACAAACAATTAACTGAAACATGATATTGATGGTTAATATATATCACATCATGTCTAGTCTGTTTATTATGCGGTGTGTTATCTTTTTACACCTCTAATAAGTGTTCTTCTAATGAGGAAAAATAACCAATATTCAGACCACAAAATCAGGATCTTACATTTCGCGACATGGTGGGACACGAGTTAAACTTTTTCCGATTGTGTTCCCGGGTCCGTTGACGGTCGGTACAAACTTTAAACCTAACTGTATACTTCTTTAACCATTTTCCTAACGAATTGGCCGTATTTTTTGCGTAATTTACAAAGAGTACAGGAAAAAGATCTAATGCAAAATAACCCTACAGGAAAAACCATATGGGAAAAAACACCCTATTGGAAAAACCCATAACACATATCGAATGTGTAGGGAAATAAACTATTTTTCTTGTTAGGTTCATCTCGAAAATATTTTTACATACTTTTTATTTACTCACAATTCCAATTTCAAAATTATTTTTTGTTATTTCATTATGACAGCTTTGAATATTGTTTGTTATCTCAACTGTTTGATGTCTCTTGGTGGCTTATGTTCTTTTTTTAGTTTTTTTTTGTGCATTTTTACTTTTAACTGAGAGAAGTGTTTAGTTTTGTACTAGTGTTTGTACAACAATTAACTTATCCGTGTTTTGATAGTAATGACTTAGTATTTGAAGTTTGCATTTACAACAAGACGTTTTTACTGCTCAAGGAACTGGCTACTTTTCCA
The DNA here is from genome assembly GCA_031216915.1 of Pictodentalium vernedei. NCBI lineage: Eukaryota > Metazoa > Mollusca > Scaphopoda > Dentaliida > Dentaliidae > Pictodentalium > Pictodentalium vernedei. The sequence continues at coordinate 407,687,023 of CM062293.1, read as the reverse complement.
CTAAAGTTATGGAACCACCATCATACAGAAAATCATCGGACCAATAACAATTGTGAAGGGTGGCATAATAAGTTAAATAGAGTAGTGGGGAAGGTCCATCCAAATGTATATGAACTGATTGACATTTTCAAGCACGAGGCAACTATGACAAGTGTGAAATTAATTCAGCTAGCCTCTGGTGCCCAACCTGTAAAACGGAGAAAAAAATATGTGATTTCTAATGAAAAACTTAAAAAACTCAAAGCTAAGTTGCATGATGGTGAAATTTGTGTTAATGAATTTTCAGATCGTGCCAAGTACTTATGCACGATTTAAATATTACCCATACAGTGTTAACTATTATTTGTTTAAATTGCTTGATGGTGAAATTTGTGTTAATGTGTTTTTAGATCGTGCCAAGTACTTATGCACGGTTTAAATATTATATAAAAATATAAATTGCTTTAGAATGCCTGTTGTACTTCTCAAGCAATTTGTCTCTTTTGAGTAACAAATTAGTTTAGAATGCCACTAGGCATTCTAAACTAATTTGTTACTCAAAGGAGACAAATTAATTTAGAAACAAATTAGTTTAGAATGCCTATTCTCACGTAATTTGTCTCTTTCGAGTAACAAATTAGTTTAGAAAGCCACTAGGCATTCTAAACTAATTTGTTACTTACAAGAGGCAAATTAATTTAGAAACAAATTCGTTTAGAATGCCTATTCTCAAGTAATTTGTCTCTTTTGAGTAACAAATTAGTTTAGAATGCCACTAGGCATTCTAAACTAATTTGTTACTCAAAAGAGACAAATTAATTTAGAAAGCCATTGCATTCTGAAGTAATAGTGAGTATGTTACTAGAGTATTGTGCTTTAAATGTTACATTCTGATAGATATTTGAATGTTATATGTTACTTTTCCCCACTTATTATGTGTAGTAATCCAGTTGCTCTGAATAAAATATTTAAAGTGTGTTAGAGAGATAAAATTACAACTGTGTCTGCATGCCTATCTGGTGTTAATATGCAATAAAGTATAAATAATAAACTCTATTCTCTTTGTGGTGACTAGTCATTGTATAACCACTATCCAAACATTCGTCTGACAAATGTCTGGAAAGTGGTTATACAGTAAACCCTCAAAATATTGATTTTTCATCAACTGGCAAAAAACATATATTTTTATACTGTACCAATGACCTAGACATAGCTGGTGCTAATTCTCAAAAATCTAGGGCCAAACACAAATTTTGCCCCCCAATCCCCAAAATTTGCATCTAAAACCGAAAAAAATCATGTCCTAAATGGTCCTCCATACTTTTCCTCCACTGCACATGCGCAGTATAAAGGAGGTCTCGAAATTGGCGCCAGTTATCATTCTTTGTTTGGCCCTTCATCAGTTCACATCTGACTGATATTTGTGCTTGTAAATCTCAGTTTAAATGATGCCAGACACATAAATATTAGAGAAATGGTGGATCTAAAGAGGAAATAGAAGGAGGAGAGGAAAAATGAGTGACAGGAAATAATCAGGGCTGTAACTTAAATTTTTTTTACAAAATTATGTTTTGTTGCCTAATTTCGAGGCATGGGCCTGTTGTTGTCATTCTTGCTATAAAGTTACACTGCTTGTTCAGTGTTTCCTCTCTCCCTTTCCTTTAAGTCCCCCCTTGCTATTCTCCCATGCTTTTGGCATATTTTCTGTAATATTATTACTAAAATTTCTGGGGAGTTTTAGCTGGGTAACAGAATGAATTCTGTTCTTTTCCCCATGTTTACGTCCTCACCCATGGGTGTTTAGGCGTAGTGTTCTGCATCTACCATCTGATGTTCTGCAGTTTCTTCCCTGGAAGTCTCTGTTTTGCATTAGATAGTGTGTTATTGGTAACTGATTTCGGGCCATGGTTATCAGTGCCTGGAGTCATGTTTCTAGTGTGTATACACTTCTTGTTTACATTGACAACGGTTTCTGTTGAGAGGGATTTTCTTGTCTTTGTATTAGCTTAATCATAACAAGATACATTATTATTATACGTAAGTGTTGCATTAATTGTTTTGTAATATTTTAAAAATTTTTGTCCACACTTAGGTTTTTTGGGATCCATTGGGGCTCAATGTTACTTTCAGAAACTTGGGCTTTTCTGAAAAAATATTTTTTCAAAAATTTTTTTTGATTTCAATTATTTTTTCTATATTAATGGATCATGTTATTATGTATCTTTGTTTTCAGAGGTTGGTGTGAGTACTAGGACTTTTTGTGTTCTTTTCACAATGAAAGGATATTGTTCATATTGTAATAAGAGGAAATCTTCCTCTGACTTTCATAATCATTGTATTAATTGTAGTCAGTGTACTCGCACTAACTCCTGTTCAGTATGTGTCAATTGGGATGACAAACATTGGAAACATGTGTCACGGTATGTTGTTAGCGGGGAAAAGGCCATGCCGGTCCTTTCTCCGCAGGGTCACTCTAGTTTATCAATCTCTATTTCAGAGGAAAAGAACATGATGTCTTCCAAAAGTGTGCCTCCGTCGTCACAGTTAAATGAAGAGCTAGCGGCAAAAGTGCTCATGGAAATACGTCAATTGCCTAAGAGGTCCCTAGTAGGATCGACGGCATTGGCGTCCGCTAGCTCGCCCGGTGTAGCGGCCATTCATCGAATGGCTCGGCAGCCGGGTTCGTCCGTTGCGGTCCAGGACGGAGATTTGGGTGATGCGAGCACTATAATAAGACAAAGTGCACACCCAGTGACGACGGATCAGAGGAGAGAACGGATGAAGCCTATTAATCTGGTTCCTAGCTCGTCCAGGTTCATCCGGTCTGCGAGCGAGAGAGGTCCCTCTCTCGTACAACAACATCTGGGACCAGATGTTGTGGTACAAAACGTTTCGCATTTGGAGCATCCGCCGCTCGGGACGCTCCGTTATATAGACAGTCCGGAGAGACTGTCAATAAGGCTTCCTCATCCTCACGGCAGCGCACACGACCGCACCTTGGCTACGTGACCACGGATATCCAGCCAGCTTCACCGATCAGGGATTCCACGGCGACCAGGTCATGCCATCCAGTAGCCAGGGACACGAGGCCTGTAGACTCCAGACGTTCGCATAAAAGAAGTATGCAGGAGTCAACATACACGGAGCTTCCAGCAGCAAAGCAACGTAAGACCGCTACTCCACAGGCCTCAGTGACGGACGTGCTATCCCAAATAGCACAGCTTATCGCAGCATCCCAGCAAACGACAGAATCTCTGTTGGATCAGGAATTATCCAACGACACTGGGTATTTATGCTCTGCCGAAACATCGGGTACGGACGACCGAGAACTTCATAGGGTCCGACAGGATGGTGAAAGGGATTCGGAGGATTTGGAGCTTTACCTTTCAGAACAACATAAAGCTGCCGTAGATTTTATCCGGCATTACCTTCCAGAGGTTGTTCCGTCGGACCAGAATGCTGCGATGCTGGATAAGAGACTGATAGCGTCATTGGACACAGCATTTTTTGATCGGTTCAGGGACATCATCCCTGAGTTTCCGACACAGTCCAATAAGGTCACAAGAACATTTGAATTATTGAACGACACTATTTATAAGCTTGCTACCAAAACGGGCAAGTCTGGTTTCTTATCCGCAAATGCCCTAAATCTGCCTTTCATCAATTCAAGGAATAAATTCGAAACAGCAGGACAGGGCATACCGAGAGTTCCTCTGCGTCTGGACGACGAGGCGGAAAACTTGGAATTGTCTATACCGTCGTCTATGTCAATTCCAACCACGGTGTTGGAAACGACAATAATGTCTAACAGAGTTAACTTAGACGCCTTATCGTACGCAGATCACCTTACTAAGGCATTATCATTACGTCTTCAAGGGAAAGAATTCCAGGATATACAATCCTCATTAAGACTTCTTTCAAGGGCAGTAGCTTATTCCACGTATAACTCTGCCGTTTCAGTGGCAAACCTGGAGTTGGTTAGACGTGATGCAGCCCTAGCTACATCCACGCGCGTGGATGGTAAGGTGAAGAACTCTCTCAGAGTCGCTTCGGTCTCCGGAGAGCTTCTCTTCGACGGCAAGCTTTCAGCAATCTGTGATAAGATAACTAAGAAAGCTTCAGATTCTCTGCTTTTCAAATCCGCTTCCAGCAGAAAAGAGTAAGACAGGCACTTCTGGGACAAGTACGCCCAAGAGAAGTTCCTATAGAGGTTCCTATGCGTCCTCTAGGTCTTATTCTAGAGACCGTGAAGGCAGCGACTCTCGTGGGGGACGTTCTTCTGGCTGAGATTACCGGTCAGACGTCCCAAGGTCGACGGGGCGAGGTTCGGGTCGTGGAGGACGTAGTTTCTCCTTCCGCAAGCCTCGCAGGTCCAGGAGGTGATGGTTTGAACCTCTATCGTGTTCCAGTAGGCGGAAGATTATCGAGTTTTATAAACGAGTGGGCATCAATTACGGACGACCCCTGGGTTCGAGGGGTAATTTCAGAAGGACTAAGAATATCCTTCAAACGAAAGCCTCCATTAACTCGAAGTCCAAAATGGACTCAGCTTCCGTCGAATCCGCAGAAAAGAGACGCTCTTTTATCAGAAGTACAGTCTCTTCTGTAGAAGAATGCGGTAGAGGTCGTAGAAGACCAGGAATCACCGGGTTTCTACAGCCATCTGTTTCTGGTTCCGAAACCAGATGGCTCGTTCCGTCCAGTCATAGATCTGAGCTGGATAAACAAGCTGATCGTCGCTCCGAAGTTCTATATGGAGACAATTCGATCAGTCAGAGCGAGTATTCGGGTGAACGCAAGCATAGATCTCAAGGATGCGTACTTTCACGTCATGGTACATCCGACATTCAGAAAGTATCTACGCTTCGCAGTCCTAGGAGTTGTATATCAGTTCCGAGCGATGTGCTTCGGTTTGAACCTAGTGCCCTGGGCTTTCACTCAAATAATGAACTCGGTAATGATATATTTCTGAGTTCATTCATCTGCGGTAACGTCGGCCTACCTGGACGACATTCTTCAGAGGTACGGCAACGAGTTAACGCTTCAGAACGATGTGCAGAATCTGCTTCTATTACTCCGACGTCTCGGTTTTATAATAAACGAGGAGAAGTAGGATCTGGTGCCGTCCAAGTCATTCACTCATCTGGGAATGAGCTTCGAGACGCACAACAATCTCGTTCGTCTGCCGTTAACCAGAGCGAAATTAATCAGTTGTTACGCTTGCTTTTGTCTTCACTCAGACAAAGTCACAGCGAGAGAGTTCATGAGACTGATAGGTCTGTGCGGAGCCGCTGCGGATCTCATTCCGATGGGGCGGTTACGCACTCGTCCTCTCCAAATTTTCTTGACTCAGAATTGGAGTATAAAGATTCAGTCGCTCGATATAGACGTTCTCTTGTCAAATCAAGTGAAACAAGAGATTCAGACTTGGGCAAGCATTCAGTGGTTGACTCAGGGAGTCCCACTGCAGTTGCCGGATCCGAGTTTTATGATTATGACGGATGCCAGTCAAACAGGTTGGGGTGCAACATTGATCCCAACGGATTCGAAGTGCCAGGGTCTTTGGGATCCGCAGTTCCTAGGCAAGCACATAAACATCAAGGAAATGATGTCAATTTGGCTTGCACTACGTCATTGGATGAACATTATTCAGAAAGCACATGTCCAAATCCTGTCCGACAATACGACAGTAGTAGCGTATATTCAGAACCAGGGAGGCACTCATTCCATTCCATTATTCAATTTAACGGAAAGAATCCTTCTGTTTGTTCTAGAACACCAAGTTCTACTTTCGGTCCCTCATATTCCGGGTCGTCTGAATGTACTAGCAGACTCCCTTTCACGGAAGGGTCGCTTGTTGCTGTCAGAATGGACTCTCAACAAACAGGTATTCAATCAGATTTGCTACCAATGGGAGCGACCAATGATAGACTTATTTGCGACACAACTCAACAATCAGTTGCAGACGTATGTGTCTCCATGTCCGGATCCCCGAGCATATGCAGTAGACGCTCTATCGATCTCGTGGGACGGAATGATAGGATATGCGTATCCTCCAGCGCCGTTGATTCAGCAGATATTGCTAAAGATCAAACAATCTCAATGCAAAATTCTATTGGTAGCATCTCTGTCTCCACAGAGACCGTGGATAAATCTACTCAGGTGTCTGCTGTGGGACTTACCGTGAAAACTTCCTCCACGAGAGGATCTTCTTTCACAGGGGAAATCGTATCAACTACATCACAACCCGCAAGGTCTCAACCTTCAGGTATTTCCATTGTGCGGTCCTTCTTGCACGGCAAGCATTTTACAGGATGAGCAGTGGACGCGATTTCTAACTGTAGGAGGACCTCCTCTTCGCTAAACTATGCGGCTAAGTGGAAGGTCTTTCGTCGTTGGTGTAGGGATCATTCTGTTGATATTTTTGATCCCTCCATACCAGACATTGCAAACTTTCTAGTACACTTGTTTGACAAGATCAAACTGCAGCCTGTTACTATTAAAGGTTAAAGGTCTATGTTATCTGATACCTATGCACACCATGATAGTTTACAAATTGGATCTAATGTCTCTTTATCTAAATTAGTTAGAAACTTCTCGATAAATAGACCTAGAACCCTTAAATTAATTCCTAAATGGAATTTAGCTTGGGTTCTTCTTAACTAAAAGAAAAGCCATTTGAGCCTCTTGAGACAGTAGATTTCAAATTCTTGTCTTATAAGACAGCATTTCTCTTAGCTTTCTCTTCTGCTAGAAGAGTCAGTGAGCTTCATGCACTATCTGCGGATGATTCTCACTATCGTAGTGTCGGGAACACTATTACCTTTACTACTAATGTTGGATTTTTGGCTAAGAATCAGGCTCCTAATAAATATCCGGAACCTATTGTTATTAAGGCCCTTCCGTCTTCAGGCGGGCATAGGCCTTTACTCTGTCCGGTTAGAGCTTTACGTATTTATAAATGAAGATCTCAGTTTATCAGAAAGGGACGAAAACGCTTCTTTCTGTCTCTGATGCCTAATAGAAAGGACATTACGGTCCATTCTATTGCTAGATGGATTCAATTAACTATCCGTACTGCTTATGATAATCTATCTTCAACTCAGCAGTCTGTGCTTAAGATTTCGGCTCATGAAGTAAGAGCTCTTTCTACATCTTGGGCTTGCGCAAATAGTGTTGCTATTACAGATTTAATGAAGGCTGCATATTGGTCTCAGCCATCCACATTCACAAATTTTTATCTCAGAAATATTGAGTCCATTTCTGGAGACCTGCATTGTTTAGGTCCGTTATCTGTTGCTCAGAATGTCGTCCACTAAACAGTTGCAACTATAGTTATGCAGGCTTTCTGTTCCGGCAGTGACTCCGTCCTGCTGCCCTCATCGCTCTGGGCTATTTGACCCAGGGCAAGGGGAAAGGGGGGGGGGGGGGTGTTCCCTTAGGTCACCTGCTTTATAGTGAAAAGCAAGGGGATACCTCCTCCGGAGTCAGTAATTCTGAGTCGTTACCGGGATGGTTTTAAAGTGTAAAGTTAATGTTTAAAATTCATTCATGTCATATTTTTAAAGTGTAGCTCGGTGTGAAGCATTTGTATATGTCACGTGTCAAACGGGCGTTAATATACAATCCTCGGACACTTTTAAAGAGTATAAAGAGTCTCAATTCTCTGGACTAACTTTATTTATTGGCTTACTTTAAAAATAATTAGTATAAAGGGTTATACTGGATGTTAATAGAGAACATGAATGTTATTATACTCAGTTATGGAGAGTGTTGTGTCTTTCTAATTTATCATAAATAAGAAAGATACATGTAAAGCCTAATACTCCTTTTCTCCTCGAGGGGATGACTCTATTATATATAGTTTGAGCTTATTGGATTTTCCTCTATGTCCTAGGCCCTCCAGCTTTTTTACTATTCAGCTACATCTGGGTCATTGGTACAGTATAAAAATGTTAAAAAATTTATAGTAATTTATATATTTTTTATACTTACCAATGACCCAGACGGGGATGGCCCTCCCAGGAGTTGGGAACTCATACCTCCCCGCTGAGTACACAGTGCTGACCAGGCACTGCTTGTAAGAATGATAATTGGCGCCAATTTCGAGACCTCCTTGACACTGCGCATGCGCAGTGGAGGAAAAGTATGGAGGACCATTTAGGACATGATTTTTTCGGTTTTAGATGCAAATTTGGGGATTGGGGGGCAAAATTTGTGTTTGGCCCTAGATTTTTGAGAATTAGCACCAGCTATGTCTGGGTCATTGGTAAGTATAAAAAATATATAAATTACTATAAATGTTTTAACTTTCATTCTGTTGATGAAGTGGGAATTGATGAAATGGGAAAATATAATTTTAGAGGCAGTTGATGAAATGGGAATTGATGAAATGGGAAGACACTGTCTCTTCAGCCCCAGTGGAAAGATTTTTCAGTATTGCAGGGAAGGTATACAAACCAGATGGATGTTCCTTGAAGGATGACACTTTTCAGAATATAATGATGATAAAATGTAATAACCATAGACCCCAGTGTCGTAATTGAAAGCAATGTTCATTTGGTTGTATTTTCAATAATTTACTACTTGTCATAGCAAGAAATAGGCAAAATGTATTTTGGGTTTCTATTCCTTTTCTTACAGTAGTTCCTTGGGAAATGAATAAATTGTGTGTGTTATTTTTTCCTTACTGTTTTCAGTGGATTATGTTGGAGTGTAACCCCTCATAATTCCCACAACATTTATCCCAGTAAGAATGTTCTGAAATTAAGACTCAGGCAGTTCTTAATTTCATAACAAAATGGAGTTTGGCTTAAACATTTTTCACCTCTTCAGTTATATTATGCATTTTACCTGCTAACAATAGCAAAAAAGCAAAGTTCATACATACACTTACTGGTTATGAAGCTTTCCATTTAAAGAAATATTGCCAAAGTAATTAAAAGTAATTGAAAAGTAATTAATTACATTCCATGAAGTAATTGTAATTCTAATTAATTACTTTGAAATTAAAAGTAATTGTAATTGAAAAATAAAAAGTATTTGTAATTAATTACATTTACATGTAATTGACCCCAGCCCTGCTGGCAACGACCTTTGAACTTAGTTTAGTTAGACCTTAATATTTCTCTTTGGCACACCCTACAGGGAACATTTCCGTCAAAAATAGTTGACGTTGGCAACGACCTTTGATGAAATTAGTAAAAACTTAGTGCAGTTAAGCATCAATATTTCCCTTTGGCACACCCTATGGGGCACATTTATGATTGGATTGATTGGAAACTATGTGTGCTTGTGTGGAGTGATATCTACATGGGAGATATCGATTTTCTTCCATTTCTGTCAAAAAATGTCGCCGCTGACCTTTAAACTTAGTTTAGTCAGACCTCAATATTGCCCTTTGACACACCCTGTAGGGCACATTTATGACCAGATCACTTTGAAACTTGGTATGTGTGTTTGGGGTGACCTCTCACTCTCTGCAGGGTATATTTATGAATTTCCATACAAAAAAAAAAACAAAAAGCATTGCCACAAGCAATGACCTTCAGACTTAGTGCATTTGTGCATTAACATCTTCCTTTGGCATGCCTCAGGGGGCACTTTCATTATCAGGTTGTTTTGAAACTTTGCATGCTTATGCAAGGTGACAAAGATAGGAGCTATTGGTTTTCTTTTCATTTCCATCAAAAACTGTTGCTGTTAGCAACAATCTTTGAATTTATTGCATTTGTGCATCAACATTCTTCTTTGACATGGCCTACAGGGCACATTTATCTTAGGATTGTTTTTGAACTTGGTGTGCTCATTAGGTGGGGCCTCTAGATAAGATCTATTGATTAACATTCATTTCTGTGAAAAAAGTTGTCGTTTACCCTAACCTCTGAACTTACTGCATTTATGTATCAACATTCTTCCTTTAGCCAGCCTTACAGTTTTCATTTAAAAATGCATGGATTACTCTGACGTTATGCACATACACAATGCTGCTATGTTTAAATTTCTCCAAATAACATTGGTACCAATGATCTTCACTTTTGCCATTTCACCTATAGCTTACCAGGTTCAAGTTTGTCAAGTTGAGCTACAGTGTCATTGATACTTGAATTTCTCATTACCTGAGCTTCACAGTTTGAAATATATCAAGAAATGCATTCTGCAGCATACTTCTGTTGTTTTACAAAAAGTAATTCAGATTGGAAGGAAATGGGAGTGAGGGACTTTGATGCTGTCTCCAAAACTTTGAGGGAGATGGGTAGAAATCTGTCCACCCTCCCCATGTTATCCAGAAGATGAATCCAGTTCTTATTATACGATTCTCTTCAAATTTGATATTACCTTTTTATATGCCCATTTGTAAAAATGGTCATAATATGTAAATGGTCTGTCCATCTGCCAGTAAACAATTGGTTTCCAACCGATAACTCCAGTTTGGATTATTTGTTTTCATTCAAAGTTGATATGTTTATTTTTCCAGCTAGTAATACAGGCCAAGTTTGAAATATGGGTTCCACCCACTACCCCTGTCAATCAGGCAATTTTTACAAAAATGCATTTTGAAGAATTGGGAGTTATTACATAAAAAAAAATTGACTCCTATAACCCAACACCAAGTTTGAAATATGGATCCCTCCCCCTCCCCCCTCTCACCATTATTTAGGCAATTATTCCCAAAATGCATTTTGAAGGATTGGGAGTTATTACATGCCAAAAGAAATGGACTCCTATAGCCGAAACCCCCAGCAAGCCCCCCCCCCCCCTCCCCCCCCCCCCCCTCCCATGGGCATCATTTAGGTATTTTTTTTTCTTTGCCTCAAAATGCATTTCTAAGCATTTGGTATGAATTGTCCCTTTGAATTTAAAGTGTAGTCTTAAAATTTAAACCACAAATTTTAAGGTAAAAAATTCCAATTTATATTGACTACAGTTATATTTTCAAGTCAACAGAGCTATGCAACTGATGATCTAACTCCACATTTTGTTGACATTTTCAGAAAACACATAATTTTATACTTTCAGAAAGAAAGAAGTAAAAAGTAGAACATTTTTCTTGTCACTTGTTACCAAAATTATTTTTCAGTTGTATTGTAATAGAAGATTTTAAAAAGAGAATGTTTTATGAACTGCATCTTTAACCCTTTACTTGACACAAGTTGAAGCCAACAGTACAAATTATTTTTCTTAAACATCAGATTTTTTCATTTTTTACTTCTAACCATTGCATATTAGACCTTATTGGAACAAGCTTATCAAGTTTGTTCCATTAATAGGTCATGAGGTACGAGCATGTAAGGAGTAATAAAATGACACAATTTTATTATTATGAATTATGTTTTTATTTGTAGATCTTACAATGTATGAAAACGCTAGCTTTACCCTGCCCATCACAACAGTTTGTACAACATCAACCAGTTAGAACAAAGTATCAGGATTGGAGGATGCTGCGTGATGTAAAAAGGCGAAAAATGGTGAAAGAGTATTATCCATTGAGAATGAGGCTAAATAGTATCAGAAAAAATACCATTCTTTCAGCTGAGCTAAGGGTAACTATCTATCATTTTATTTCATTCAACTTGTTGAGGGCTAGATTATTTTTGGTGGTCTGAATTTGTTCTTTAAAATTTGTTTTATTACAAATTATTGAAGAGTGTCCACATGCAGATTCAAGTTTGTACGAATTGGGTCCCTGAGTTAGTATTTGGGCTGTCTGTTGAACCCCAAAGTTTAACTTCGTACAATTTGAGGAAATTTCTTTAAAAATCTTCTTCTTCAGCTCCATCAGTCAGAATCCTTTCATGTTTGGTATACAACATCTATAGGTGAGTCAGAATCAAGTTTGTTCAAATCGAGTCCCTGGGTATATATTTGGGCTCCCTATGAGAGCCTGAATTTTAACTTGGTGAAATATGAGGAAATTTCTTTAAAAATCTTTTTCTTCAGCTCCACCTGTGAGAATCCTTTCATGTTTGGTGTACAACATCTATAGGTGAGTCAGAATCAAGTTTGTTCAAATCGAGTCCCTGGGTTTATATTTGGGCTCCCTATGAGAGCCTGAATTTTAACTTGACTCCTATAACCCAATGAAATATGAGGAAATTTCTTTAAAAATCTTCTTCTTCAGATCCACCAATCAGAATGCATTCATATTTGGTATTCAACATCTTGAGGCGGGTCAGTTTCAGGTTTGTTCAAATTGCTTACCTGGGTAAATTTTCGGGCTCCCTATGGGAGCCCGAATATCAACTTAGTGCAATATAGGGAATTTTTTTAAAAATCCTCTTCTTTAGACCCTGTCGTCAGAATGTTTTCATATTTGGTATACAACATCTCTAGGAGGGTCTGATTCAAGTTTGTTCAAACCTGGTCTATGGGATGATATTTGGCTAACTATGGGAGCCCGAATTTTAACTTAGTGCAATATGAGGAAATTTCTTTTAAAAGTCTTCTTCTTCAGATCCACCAATCAGAATCCTTTCATATTTGGTATACAACATCTCTAGGTGTGTCAGATTCAATTTTGTTCAAGTCGGGTCCCTGGGTTAATATTTTGGCTTCCTATTTGAGCCCAAAGTTTAACTTAATGCAATGTGAGGACATTTCTTTAATAACCTCCTTGTTCAGATCCACCAGTCAGAATTCTTTCATATTTGGTATATACATTGGTAACATCTCAAGAGGGTTCAGATTCAAGTTTGTTCAATTTGAGTCCCTGGCTTATTATTTGGGCTCTCTATGGGCAGGGTTGGGTGGGGGCAGGGGGAGCATGTTAGGTTCAGGTTTGTTCAGATCCATTTCCATAAAATTTGCCTTTGCATGGCTTCATTCCTTTGTAGTGTTGATGAACCATGTCTAACTGAATGTGACCCCAAACACTTCTTTGAACCACTTTGGCCGGTGAGCGATTAAGGCCCCTTGTTGATTGGAGGAATTTCATTTAAATACATCGCAAATTTAGTTCTTGGCGAGTTGAACGAACAAGCTTTGTTGTAGGTGGCTTCCATCCATTTGTATTTTTTAAGAGTCCCCCAGTAAAGAGTAAAAAAGAAATTTGAGTTGTATTTGATCTCAGATTCCCCAAAGCACACAGTGCAAACATGTTATCACCACACTGCAAACCGACCAACAAGCACATGCCAGGTTTCATTCCACTGAAACCCCATTCCCTGAAGAACGCAATGGTCATATGCATCTTGCACATGATGTCCCACATTGAATGCAATAGTAATATAAATCAGTGATATTCTTACACATGACTTCCCACTTTGATCGCAATAGTAATATAAATCAGTATTATAAATGTTGCACATGACATCCCGCATTGATTGATCGCAATAGTAATATAAATCCGTATTATAAATCTTGCACATGACATCCCACATTGATCGCAGTAGTAATATAAATCAGTAATAGACTTCCCACATTGATCGCAATAGTAATATAAATCAGTAATATAAATCTTGCACATGACGTCCCACATTGATCGCAATAGTAATATAAATACGGGGCTAAGAATGTTAATTATTAGCCACATTTATGGGAACGATCCAAGTCTTAAATTTATTAATTCTAAGTTATATCGACCAGCCAAGAATAGATTTGCCTTGCAGACGTATCCTCGAATGATTACACCCTGTGCCATTTGCGACTTGCGCAACCCGGTCGCAAACTTCCGGTCAAGTTTAACACATGTTTGCGGCGCAAGAATACGTACTGTTATCATCAAGGTCCTATCATATTACTGCCAAATAATTAGGGCCAGTCTGCAATTTCTTTGTCTTTGTGCTATAATTAGCAACACTAGCGGAAAGGTCAGCCAAAGTACTTCAAGTATATAAGGAGTAGGACAAGCAAATTGCGTCCTTTTTCCAGCGTCACCTAAGTACAACTTGTAACAGTCGAGTCAAGGTTAAACACAGTCAATTTCCATTTTTCCTAGTTCACTTCGTTTCAACTTTCGGTTTCACTTTCGTTTCCACGTTTATTGTATTCACGTTTCCGAAGTCCGGTGAGTTTGTTCCATTATATTTTTTTTTAGCATTATTTATTATTATGGCGGGACATGGTATTCCCATTAAAGTGTTAGTTCTGGGCAGTTCATTTACTGCCAGGCTGGGGCGTTACTTAAGGCGGGATGCGTGGTTTCCGTCCGCCTTTGACTTTGCCCCGTCACTTAGGTTGAGCTCGTTTCATGGCCGACCGGTGCATTGTCGCTTCCACGGCAGGGGCGGTTCGACGGTAAAAAAATTAAGATCTTTGGATATGCACATTATTAAAGAATTTAAGCCGGAATTGGTTGTGTTGCAGATTGGTTCCAATGATCTCACTGGTATTCCAGCGGAAACGGTCGGCAGCTCAATCGACGATCTGGCCTCCGAATTGCAATCGGATTTCGGGGTCCGGTCGGTGTTTGTCTGTCAGGCCTTTTATCGAACCAAAGTGTCAGTTGCCCATGGTCGTGTTAGCGCCATGTCCGTGCCTGAGTTCAACATGCGTGTTTACAAACTTAACCTGTATCTGGAACACGTCCTCCCAGCCACTTCACAGGCTTTTCACTTCTGGAAGCACTGTAAATTCCACAGTGTGGCATCGCACTATTTGTGCGATGGTGTTCATTTTAATGACCGTGGCTTGGAAAGATATTGTCGTAGTGTAAGGGGTGCTATCCTCTTTTTCCTCAACAATTTTCTCTCCAAATGTTAACTTGAGGAAAAGGCTTTCTCAGGCCTATGTGCCTTACCACAACAAAACGAAACACCAAAAACAAAACAAAAAACAAAAAAACAAAAAAAACAAAAAAAAAACGAGGCAGCCGTAACAAAACCGAATGCTACCAACATACGATATATTAAAAAAAAACAAAACAAAAAAAACAAAAAACAAAAAAAAAAACATTTTTAATAATCTTTGTAGATATATATTGATCACAGCCCACATTTGGGGGGGTCACACTTGGGTCCGGTGTTGAAGGTGATCTTCTGGGGTGTACGTCGAATGAGTCGGCTCATTCCTGACTTTCAGTCAGGTTTATATTGTCCTTTTACTCCCACTGGGATGGCAATGAGCTCATATTCTGAGGTATACCACCACGGTGTCGTGATTAATACTGCTGCCCCTTTTTGCACAGGTGTCTCTCGTTATTACACAATAACACGTAATATTTATGTATCTTTTCATCGTTGGGGCACTTTATAAACTGTTGAGGGTACTTCATCTCTCACAACAAAAAAAAAAAAAAAAAAAAAATAATCAGCCCAGGTGTTCTCTTCTGGAGTGGGCTTACGTGTCCTCTTACTTGTGAGGAAGTGTCGTGGTGTAGGCAGCAGTTTATTCCTGGCCAGCAGTTTGTTTTGTGCCCGTTGTGTTCGGACTGGCTGGGCTTATGTCTTCTTGATCTGGATCGTTTTCAACACCGCTGCCTTGGACCTCCCATTCCTACTTGGCTTTTTTGGCATAACCTGGCTGCCTCCGCCCAAGTCTTACCGGATGGCATCATACATCCTCGTTTGATCACCCCATTATTCTTTGGCATCCTTCGTAAACATGAATCGTGTTTCAACCTGCCGAATAACAGCGAGGACTGTTTGGGTCAACTGCCTTACAGCATGTGCCCTAAATTTTCCTGACCATTACAATTCACAGCCATTTTTGCTGTTTTTCATTACCACACCTACTGGGTGCTCGGCCTGCTTCCTCCCACCATTTCACATATAGGTCCTCCCTATTGTTCGGCAGGTTCTTCTCCGTTATCACTATCGGTCCTTACCTCCACGGCATGCCGTGGTCCTCTGCTTTCTCTTTCAGTCATGCCACCAAAACGTAAAAGGAGTCAACTTCAGGATGGCCTTTCTAGCTCCTATCAACCAAGGGCTAGTAAAAGGACACCTCGTCTGTCATCTGCCCGCAACACAGGGACCACTCCACCCTCTGGGCACAGTTCAACTTTACCTGTCCCTCCGCCGACAAGAGACTCTACATCAGCCGCTCAACCACCAGAGATTTCAGCTTCAGATACCACACCGGCGGGGGACACAATCACAGTGACAGTTCATATCCCAGCCAGTTTGCGATCTGCGACCACCTTGGGCACTCAGGTTTCAGAGGCAGTGCGGGATGCCCTTCAGCAGGTTCCCACCATCCAAGGTAATAACCATGCGCAGGGTTTTCCTACTTCTACTAATGTCGACACCAATACATTTGGCCCTCCTCAGGTCACCCCTGATACTCAGGAGATGCTTCCTGCAGGCCCAGTAGGGCCTGTTCCGGAATTCATTTCCACCTCGCTGCCATTGGCGGCGAATGTGAGTTCAAAACTTAAAGCCCAGATTTGGGCTGGGGAATTTGTCACCTTGGCTGCCCTGCTTCCGCAGCATGCCACGGGGATAGATTCCTCTTATGCACTATCTGTGGATGCCTCGCAAGGCAACCCCACCATCATTGGGTCCCCAAGGCACCGAAGGCACTCACATCTGTGGCTCAGTGGTTGAGTGCCTTTGAAGTGTTTATGTCCGTTCGCATTGAAAAATTTCCACAGGAAGCTGCAGCTTTGTTAAAGTACCAGTCAAATATTCGCCATCTCGCCACAATTGGCTTTGACTGGTCTTTCTACGATCAGCAGTTTAGGCTGATTAGACAACAGCAGCCACAGCTCCAGTGGGACCAATTCCATTGGGAGCTATACATGAGAGCAGCTCCCGGTGGCAGTGCTCCCAAATTTCAGAAGTCACAGGTCCCAGCCTCTAAGGATCGTGGATCTGGGCGGAGGGGGCGCCGTTTCATTCCTGCTGGTTATTGCTTTCGATTTCATGAAGGCGGTAACTGTGAGGGGCCCTGTAAATTTTCCCATACTTGTTTCAAGTGCCAACAGGCCCACAGCTTCCAGAAATGTTCCTTTCGATACCAAGGGGGTCAGGCCTCCTTTCGAGGGAATGGTTACAGAGGCCGTGGTCGTTTTGGACAGCCTTCCTCCTCCAGTTCACACAGTCACTCCAATCCAGGTAAACAGACTCAATAAATTTCTTCACGGTTATGACCCCATTTTGGCCAGCACACTATTCCAGGGATTTTCACATGGTTTTCGATTAGGTATACAAGGTTGCCCCGCCCCCCGCAAGGTTTCCAACTTACGGTCAGCAAGTGACTACCCTGACGTTATGCATGAAAAAATTATGAAAGAGGTTCAAGCGGGGAGGGTGGCAGGTCCCTTTCGACACCCCCCTTTTCCAGATTTGGTCTTATCACCCATAGGTTTGGTGCCAAAAAAGAACCCAGGGGAATTTCGGATGATACAGCACCTGTCATATCCTAAGGGTTTCTCTGTGAATGATCACATTCCAGCCGAGTGGTCGGCGGTCTATTATGATACCATTCAGGATGCCATTTCCATCATTTGTCGCCTGGGGAGAGGGTGTTTTCTTTCGAAGACCGATATTAAATCTGCCTTCCGCTTATTACCTATTCATCCTCTTGATCAGCCGCTCTTGGGTTTCCGGTGGCAAGAACAATATTTTTATGATAAATGTCTCCCAATGGGTTGTTCCTCTTCATGTCAGCTTTTTGAGTTGTTCAGTACCTCGCTCCATTGGGTGGCCCAAACTAAATTTAAAGTTCACGACATCCTGCATGTGTTGGACGATTTCTTCTTTGCTGCACCAACCCAGGACCTGTGTCAACAGTATCTGGACCGTTTTCTTGCTTTGTGCAGCTTTTTGGGGGTCCCCATCGCTGACGATAAGACGGTCCATCCTTCCCAGTGTTTGGTATTCCTGGGGATTGAATTGGATACCCAAGACATGTGTGCCCGCCTTCCAGCCGACAAATTAACGAAATGTGAAGTCACAATCCGTAATTTTTTGCAGCGCAAAAAAGCCTCACTGGCCGAATTGCAAGGACTTATTGGGCTGCTTAATTTTGCCTGCACAGTCATTTTACCTGGTCGGGTCTTTCTTCGCCGTCTCATTAATCTCACCATTGGTTTGACCCATGCCCACCACCGTGTCCGTTTGACTAGAGAAGTCGAAGCTGATTTGCAGATGTGGTTGGACTTTCTGACCTTCTATAATGGTAAGACTCTTTTTCTTGAAAACCAGTGGATGCAGAACGACGTCTTGTCTCTTTATACAGACGCTGCTGCTTCTTGTGGGTTTGGGGGAATATTTGGTCGCCATTGGTTTCATGGGACTTGGCCCCCACACCTCAGATCTTTGAACATTGCGATCCTGGAGCTTTATCCCATCGTTTTGGCACTCCACCTTTGGGGAGGGTCCATGCAGCACAAACGCATCTCCTTCTTATCCGACAATGAAGCTGTGGTCTCGGTCATCAATTCCCAAACTTCAAAGAATCCAGATCTCCTCAAACTCCTCCGTGTTTTAGTACTTATTTGCCTGCGCAACAATGTGCTTTTCCGCGCGAAGCACATTCCAGGCAAGACCAATGTGATGGCCGATCATCTTTCTCGTTCACAGGTGGCAGCGTTCAAAGCCCTTGCACCAACATGCGATCCAGAACCAACACCAATCCCACCGGAACTGGAACTTCAGACCTTATTAGTACCATGACCACCTTGTTGGATAATGCTCTCGCTCCATCCACCAGTCAATTTTACAGACACACCAGGGAAAAGTTTTATCAGTTTTGTTCTCGCTTCAGTATCGCTGTCCAGTGGCCCATCGGCGTTCATCTCATTTGCCTGTTTGTGTCTCACTTGTTCCACGAAAATTATTCTTCCAAATCAATCACGTCAATGCTTTCAGGTCTTTCCTATTATCATAAACTTCAGGCGCTACCTGACCCCACACAAGCATTTCTAGTGCGCAAGCTTTTGTCGGGAGTCCAGCGTCTACGACCCACTTCCGACCTACGGATGCCAATATTAGAACCTATTCTTGGTCAATTGCTGATTTGCCTACCTAGCTGTTCCCACAGAGCCTATCAGTGCAGCCTCTTCCGTGCCCTGTTTACCACAGCCTTCTACTCTTTTGCGCGCATTGGCGAACTTTGTCCCTCCCAGAAATCAGAGGCAGGCAAGGTACTGCAGTATGCGGATGCTTCCTTTGCCCCCCAGTCGGTTAGTTTGACCTATCGCGATTTCAAGCATAACATCACCAGAAAACCGCACATAATGACAATTCAGGCAACTGGGGGACCCAGTTGTCCGGTTGGGCTTCTGCGTGCATTTCTAGCACTCAGGGGTTCCACTATGGGTCCTCTTTTTGCTTATCCGGACGGTTCTCCGATCCTCCGCAAAGATTTCACCCAGGCCTTGAATCAGTGCTTGACGTTTTCCGGTCTTGACCCCACCTTTTTCAAAGGTCACAGTTTCCGAATTGGAGCCGCTACTTTAGCGGCCTCCAGGAACTACAGTGATGCACAGATAAGGCAAATGGGTCGCTGGCGTTCCAATGCCTTTAGGACTTATATCCGTGCCCCTTCTCTTTCATAAACTCAGGCTTGGGCTCGATTCTTATAATATACCAGTGTACCCCTGGGAGGCTGTATTTGGACAACTATACCATTTTTTAACCCGATGGGTGGGGCGAGTTACATTGCTTTTAACTGGGTTCTTCATAGGCCGGGCTGCTACTCTATTATCTCGATCGGCCGGCTTGGGCTTGGCCTACAACAAACAAATCCGCAAATCGATCACACTCGGCTTGGGCTGGACATGTTATCGACACCGTTGACAACCGTAGGTCACTCTCACAAAATAAGAAAAGGTGTACACACAGCTTCACCTGGGTCGGCTTGGGCTGGACCTGGGATAATTTCCCTTCATACAGGCTTGGGCTTGTACGCGTTTATGAATAATTGGTGGGTTGTCAGTTGGGCTGCAATTTAACTTCCGGGTAATCATAGAGTGGGCACCGATGATGGCAGTCACCTGTAGTCCCGATGTTTTCTCGATGATTACCCGATTGTTTCTCACAATGACACCACCATTGGCATCCCGCACACTGCCTTTTTAGACTTTGACCTTCAGCATTACTGGGAGATCTACAGACAACCTCTTCACAAGTTGCAAAAACTTTTCATTTCCCTCTATACGGGGGATGCATTTACCTTTTACCTTCCGTTTGTGGTATATTGTACATAGTGTATAGTGACCAGCCAGTCTTTCTGGACTGAATTTTTCACCCTTCATATTGTGTTGTGTCATGAATTTTTTCTTCTCTCTGGACTCTGTACATAAATAGTGAATATAGTTTGTATCGTCTTAGCCGCATTCCTCCGTGGGTCCCATGGACAGTATGGACTACAGGCATTTCGTTTCGGGACACTCAACGGTGATTCATGGTGGTCTGCCAGTGTCATTCACCACAGATAGATTAGGTGCAGATTCGGACATTTCAAGCATGGAGTCTTCAGGATGCATTACGGTGTCACCCTCACCTTGTAAGTTCCTTTCCGCAGATGAGGCTGCTGCATGGTGAGTTCCTAGCATATTCTACCACTTCCCCTTCAGTTGCACTTTTTTCCATACTTGTCCAATTCCGTTTGATTTGTTATGAAGTTTGTTTATTTCAGTGGTAGGCCACACATGGTCACAATGGTGGCGTCTTTATCTCCATCCTTTCCCACCCGTACATGTTGGGAGTTCACATTTTTGCATCTCTTCCCTGGTCTCTCTCCTCGGGGACACTTTCCTCCAGCAGCTGCGGGTTGGCGGGATGGCACCCCCACTTCATTGAGGTTATGGGACTTCAATGCTGTGTGGGTGCCATCTGTGGCGGATCATCGCCAACCTTTGCTCTAGGCTACTGAAACATGCTTTGTTTTGTACATATTTCTGTAACTTTTATCATGGCACACTGCTCATTATGTAAACCAATCTCGTACATGTATCCATAAAATCCATGTTTATGTATAACAATAAATGGCAGTGTGTCGAATTCGCAAACTTGGTGTCAAGTTATCTATCTCACGGAGCAAACAAGCTTGCTGCTGGGTTGCTCCCCTTTGCTCACTACTGGAGCGTTCCCATAAATACGGGGCTAAGAATGTTAATTATTAGCCACATTTATGGGAACGATCCAAGCCTTAAATTTATTAATTCTAAGTTATATCGACCAGCCAAGAATAGATTTGCCTTGCAGACGTATCCTCGAATGATTACGCCCTGTGCCATTTGCGACTTGCGCAACCCGGTCGCAAACTTCCGGTCAAGTTTAACACATGTTTGCGGCGCAAGAATACGTACTGTTATCATCAAGGTCCTATCATATTACTGCCAAATAATTAGGGCCAGTCTGCAATTTCTTTGTCTTTGTGCTATAATTAGCAACACTAGCGGAAAGGTCAGCCAAAGTACTTCAAGTATATAAGGAGTAGGACAAGCAAATTGCGTCCTTTTTCCAGCGTCACCTAAGTACAACTTGTAACAGTCGAGTCAAGGTTAAACACAGTCAATTTCCCCTCCATCCAGCCCCATCATCCTCCATGTTTACAGCATTCATTTCTGTTAGTGGCGGATCATCGCCAACCTTTGCTCTAGGTTACTGAAACATGCTTTGTTTTGTACATATTTCTGTAACTTTTATCATGGCACACTGCTCATTATGTAAACCAATCTCGTACATGTATCCATAAAATCCATGTTTATGTATAACAATAAATGGCAGTGTGTCGAATTCGCAAACTTGGTGTCAAGTTATCTATCTCACGGAGCAAACAAGCTTGCTGCTGGGTTGCTCCCCTTCGCTCACTACTGGAGCGTTCCCATAAATCAGTATTATAAATCTTGCACATGACGTCCCACATTGATCGCAATAGTAATATAAATCAGTGATATAAATCAGTATTATAAATCTTGCACATGACATCCCACATTGATCGCAATAGTAATATAAATCAGTATTATAAATCTTGCACATGACATCCCGCATTGATTGCAGTAGTAACATAAATCAGTAATAGACTTCCCACGTTGATCGCAATAGTGCTATAAATCAGTAATATAAATCTTGCACATGACATCCCGCATAGATCGCAATAGTAATATAAATCAGTGATATAAATCAGTAATATAAATCTTGCACGTTGATCGCAGTAGTAATATAAATCAGTAATATAAATCTTGCACATGACTTCCCACATTGATCGCAATAGTAATATAAATCAGTGATATAAATCAGTAATATAAATCTTGCACATGACTTCCCACGTTGATCGCAATAGTAATATAATATAAATCAGTAATATAAATCTTGCACATGACGTCCCACATTGATCGCAATAGTAATATAAATCAGTAATATAAATCTTACACATGACGTCCCACATTGACTGCAATAGTAATATAAATCAGTATTATAAATCTTGCACATGACGTCCCACATTGGTCGCAATAGAAATATCAATCTGTACTATATTTTAGAATGTCTGTATGTATGTATGTCTGTCTGTCTGTCTGTCCGCTATAGAAATGAATATTGGGCTACCCTGAGTGTCCAAAATGGGTCTCCTAGGAGTACTTTTTATGGCAGAGGTCATCGTCAGGTTTGAAAAAGGGTGTGGGGTGGGTGTGTAGGGGGGCACCAAAAGTTATGACAAAATTTTTTTTTACCGATATATGTCTTCAAAGGGGTCTTACTAGGGGTATGTTTTTATCAGGAATCTAATGGTGAGGTTTAAAAAAGTATCGGGGTGGGGGTGTAGAGGGGCACCAAAAGTTATGACAAAATTTTCTCACCGATATAGGTCTTCAGAGGGGTCTACTAGGGGTAATGTTTTACCAGGAATCTAATGGAGAGGTTTAAAAAAGTGCCATGGTGGGGTGGGGGTGTAGAGGGGCACCAACTCAGCCCAAGCAATGCTGGGTAACCCTGCTTGTCAGTAATATAAATCTTGCACATGATACCCCACATTGATCGCAGTAGTAATATAAATCTTGCATTTGACGTCCCACATTGATCGCAATAGTAATATAAATCAGTAATATAAATCTTGCACATGACCTGACATGATTTCTTATATTAGTAAAAAGTGGGTGGCCTATACATGTTTTGTTGTAAGTGGCATTCCCGGTAGATCAGACACGTTTTATTTTTGAGAGATCATCGTTCCCATCCATGAATCCTCATAACCCATAACCTTTCCTGTATTCTAGAGATAAACTTTGCAGTTATTCTATTATATCTTGTTTGACATTTGACAGAGTTGCATGAGCTCTGTCAAACAAGATATAATAGATTAAATGCCTGTATTGGATGTACTGAGGCCAAGTAGGTCTAGAAACAAAGGAAAACTGTAATTTCTCAACAGGATGCAATTAACAGGAGTTTACTCTACATAACCTATATTCAGTTGTTAGGTCAGATTTGTACTGGAGGTATAGTAAATGGTTTTGTGTTGGGAAATTACATTCAGTTAACTCTTTACCCAACGAATCACCCGTATCCGCCCACGTAATATGCAAATTCAGCAGTTGAAAAAATATTATTTTTAAAAAAATTTCAACAAAACCATATCATGTGGTCCCTCGTTGGAACGAGCGCGGTCCAGCGAGGGTTCACATGATATGGTTTTGTTGAACTTTTTTGAAAAATTAAAAAAAATGATATTTAAAATAATAAATTTTGATATCGTCTGCATTGGGTAAAGGGTTAACAGGGTTGTTCATTTAAGAGATATCCAATTAAGTTAAGTGGGCTGCACACTATTGGATAGAAATACATACATCTGCCAAGTTTGAAGTCGATCAGGCCATAGATGCATTGGTGCAGGTTATGACCAACAGAATAACTCAAATTATAGAAAGAACCCCCAAGCATCTTGATTTAGTTCTATCGGATAGAAATACATACATATGCTTGAGTTTGAAATGATCAGGCCCATTGAGGCCAAAGAGATAGTAGGGCTGTGACGATATGCCTCCCTGACGATACGATATGTATCACGATTCTGTCTACACTATACGATATGTATCATGATACTCATGATCTCTCATGCCATGCAAGTGCAACTATCAAATACTTTGAACAACATGTATTCATTTCCAATAGCTTCCTTTTATTACAAATTTTTGAATGCACTCTTTAAACAGTGTGTTACTCCTCAAAGTGATGACCATTTGTATTCATTTATTTCAGGCTTTGATTTTATCACCCATTTTCTGATGTTTTTTTTTCTCTCAGAAATATGTTCAAACAATTTAATCCCTTATATCGTAGTTTAAACAATATTTTATTTCCTTAATTTGACAGAATATTATGATACATTTCATCAAGATACATTAATGTGAAAGAGGAAAGAGGATTCAGCAGCAAGCTGTAACTTATGTAAGCTGTCTCCTTGTAACAAATTACTCATACGAAGCAACATAACGAAGGAAGTTCAAACACAAACGATGAAAATGTGGAAATAAATTATCATACACGGGTTGAACATAACAGAAAAGAGTAAGAGATATAATGAAATGAGAGAGTGTGAGGAAAGGAATGTAGGGTGGAGGTATAAAGAAGGAGAAGCCCAGGTTGTTTGGAATGGTTCCACATATAATCTAACAACTATTCCCATGGGGAAAGCATCCGATGCTGGTAACGTTAATTAATCTTGGTAGAAACACTAGTTGCAGCTTTGTCAACCAACCTGCACAATATCCTGGTTGCACTGTCATCCTGCCATAGGACGAGACACACGGATCTCTGGACCTGTGAGTTGTAAATAAACGAGAGGTATTTGGGTAACCAATTTGGACATTTGTCATCATAGAGTTACCCATGTTACTTGAGGTACTTGAAAAGACAAGAGGGACGGATCGTGATTGACCGAATTGGAGAGGGGCGTGGATGGGGTTTGAATGTATGATATGTACCGCGGTTGTTAAAAAACAAAGCAAAACAAACAAAAACTTGTGGGTCCCTTCGGTAACTTGCTAGTGTGATAACCACCATTCAGGCAACGTACATTAAAATCTACTTGTTGCCTCAATATATGCATGGACGCATTTGAATATTGTCTCATTGACTTCAGGGGGATAAGAGGTACTTCCGTATAGAAGAATATATGTGTCAATAGTGTATGGTAGGGTTTTGAGCGTTTCAGTTCTGATGTCCGAGTACAACTGGCAGTTGAAGAAATAGCGATCAGTCGTTTCAAGATCTCCACACCCACAAAGGGGCGAACTGGACAGATGATTATTATAGAGGTGATCGTTTAAATTGCTACAAAGTAGCCACAATCTGCAGTGATGTATTTGGGTTTTGCGTGACTTTAGGAAGTAAAACATCTTGGGAGTGGGTAATTTGTCCTTGTTTAAGTACAACGTAAATTGGTAAAATGAACTATTCTCCCTGATCTCAGTGGGTATGCTATTCCATATCTTGGTTGTGGAGGGTATGAATGAGTCTTGATGTGAGGTAGTGCGAGAATAAGGAATAGATAGATCACTTTTCCTATGAAGGGAATAGCCATGAGCAACCAAAGAGGATGGGGGAATTAATGTTGATAAATAACCAGGGACGAGGTGGTGGTACATTTTATAAAATTGTTTTAGTTTATGTTTTTCTCTTCGACTTTTCAACTTTTCCCACCCTGTCATGGCATATAATGAACCTTTATTGGCACTTCTAGTTGCTCCGGTAACTATTCAGGCAGCCTCAACCTGAATTTTTTCCAACTCTGTTACTTCGCCTTCGGAACAGTTATCCCAAACAGTGTCCGCATATTCGAGCATGGGGAATACAAAGGCAAAGTAAATTTTTTCCAGGGTTTTACGGTCGAGACAAAATTTATATTTCCTGAGAAGGGATATTCTTTTCCAGGCTTTCGATGTTATATCAGCGATATGATCTCTCCGCGAACCACGGTTGTTAAAGATTAGACCAAGATGTTTGTGGCTGCGAACCTCTCTTATGGTAGTGCCTGACATACTCAGAGGAGGATGTATTGCTCCAGGAACTCTACGTGAAATTATCAGTGATTCAGTCTTAGTCGGGTTAAAATCTACTAAACATTGACTTGCCCAATTCTCAATCCCCCTTAAGTCATCTCCTATACGTTTAGCAGTTCTACCAGGGTCTTCAACAATGAGGTAAAGAGATGTGTCATCTGCAGATAAACGAATGTTACAGAAGACGTCGTCAACAATGTCATTTATGTATATTAAAAAAAGGAGGGGACCCAGTATTGATCCTTAGTGAACACCCGCACAGACCTTTCTCCTTTCGAAGGAGTGGGACCTGATAACTACACATTGTTGTCTATCCTCCAAATACGACTTGAACCACCGGAGCAATTGTCCTGCAATTCCTATCTTTTCCAATTTGAATAGTAATCCCTTGTGTCATACCTTGTCAAACGCCTTACTGATATCACAGAAAACAATCGTATTTCTTTCCCCTCATCAAGGGCACCGCTGATTGTATTGTACATTTCACTCAGCTGAAGGACTGTGGAGTCTGGGCATAAACCCAGATTGGAATCGGGTCAGCAGGGAGTTTGTGTCGAGGAAGGCACTCACTTTTTTGAATATGCATCTTTCAAAGACTTTCCCATTACAGCTCAAAAGAGAGATAGGGCGATAGTTTGTCACGAGGTTAGGGGACTCTTTTTTGAATATCGGAGAAACATTTGCCTTTTTCCATTGCGGAGGATAAAAACTTTCGCTTAGAAGGCAGTTGAAGATTATAGTCAATGGTTTGGCTAAGCTATCTGAGCATTCCTTGAGAATTCTTGGGCTTATTTTGTCAGGACCACATGCTTTCGAGACGTTGAGTGACTTAAGTGTATCGAGGACGTCTTTTGGGGTAAGAGTGATATTTCCGAGGATTGGACGATTGGGATCGAATACCAGTGGTGGGAGTACAACATTGGAATCAGTGACATTTGATATCGAACTCGTTGAAAGCTTCGGCCTTTTCGACTTCTGAGCTCAGTATTTGACCGTTGTGGTGGAGATGTGGTATCTCTGAGGTTTTACTTCCGAGAAGAGATTTTAGTGTTTTCCACCAAAGCTGGGCTGACACTGTACGGGATTTCTGTGTATTTTCAGTGTCACTAAAATATCTGGCCTTGGCTTCCCTTACAGAAGAGGTAGTTTCATTTCTTTTTTTACGATATTTCTCCCAGGCATGCGCAGTGTTTTTTAGCTTCGCTAGGTGATGAAGGTGCTTTCGCTGACGAATTAGATGCTTTATTCCGGCATGTATCCACCTGGGCTCATTTGGTCTGGTTGAAATTCGTTTGTTAGGGATAAAATTAGAAGCCATCTTACCTAAGAGTGTTGTAAAATGATCAACAACAGCGACTGTCGACTACAAAGATAAAGTGTCTTCCCAGTTCCTATCCACAATGCACTTATTAAATGCTGTGAAATCGGCTTTTGCATAGAGCCATATTTGTCGCTTGACTGAATAATTATGTTTTGTTGGAAATTTAAGTTCAGCCATGATAGGACAATGATATCGTTTAAGTTCAGCATAAAAGGGGTCTTCAACAAACTGTGCGTTAACAAAATCCTGGTTATTTGTGATTATGAGATCCAACAAGGTTGACAAGGTTTCGGTGAAGAATGTCGGTTGACTCACAACTTGAGATAAATTATATTGCTTCAGTATATCTTTAATTGGCCCTGGCTGTGGTGTCATTTGATCGTCATTAAAATCTCCTGTTAATACGGCATATTTTATATTGGAATCTATCGCCCGCTCCAAGGATTCGGAAATGAGTTCCCAGACATTATTATCAGAGTTCAGCGGGCGATAAAAGGATCCAAGTAAAAAGCATTGGTTGTTACTGTCTACCTGTAGCCAAATGCATTCCAGGTTTGCAACTTCGAGGTCTTGCCGACATTTGAAGGACAGTGTTTTTCTAACATACACTATTACACCACCACCTCTGGTTGGTCGGTCTTTTCTGATTGGGTCGTGAAAACCTTGGATTTGCAGGTTAGAGTTTTCATCAGACTCACTGAGCCACGATTCAGTGAAAACACAAATATCATAATCAATTGCTTCACACCGTACAAGATCAAGTTTCGGCTTTAAACTTTGAATGTTCAGATGAAACAATTTTAGAAAGTTTGACTTAGATTCGGAAGGCGCCCCAATGGAAAAACTATCAAGATCAGAACTTGATGTTGAGGGTGTTCCTGGCCCTGGGTTCACCTCGATGTCGCCTGATTAATTTATTAATATATGAAGCCAACAGCATACATGTCCAAGGACGGGACAAGGTGTGAGGGGACAGATTAATATGGGACATAACTTATTCTGGGAGGTCAGAACATCATTGAACAGCTGTGAATTTGTTTTATTCCACCCAGGCTGAAATGAGTACAATACAGGGTGGTAGTTTGTGATCTGTGTTAAATCACAAGTTGTTATGATGTTGAGTAACAGCATCAGTGTTATGCCTTTTGCGCCGAAGTGGCACAGGATATTTGCAAACAGTACCATCGGAGAAGTAGAGACATTTTTGGTGGCGCTTTCCCGTGCGGGCATTTGGGTAAAACAGACCCACTCTTTTTCTATATGTACCCAAATCAGCCATTATCTGAAATGGGCCTTCCCTGATTAATCCTACTAGTATACCTCAAGAGTGGGACTAAACCGGAATGTAGGCTGTGATGTGTGGCTTTGTGATAGGAAAAGATGCATGTAAGTAGCATTCAGAGAATGAGTAATGCAAGGAGCAGAAAAAAGGCTATGATATATATATACAAGTATGACATGTCTGGAATAGTCTGAATGTTGGAGATTTTAGGAGGGTGGGGTAGTGATGCCTTCAGTCACAGACTATCTTGCCGATTCAATTAGCTCCAATTATAATATATAGTATTAGAAGAAGCACCTCTAAGTTGAGCCCATAACAGACTCGAAATGGCTAAACAGAAGGGGTTCAACTAGTACATGAATGTCATTGGTGGCAATGCACAAAGCTACGTCAAGTCGAATGCTTCGCATGTACGAAGTACGGCACATGTCTCATGCCGTCCCTACAAACACACGACGCAACTGAAATGCTACTACAACGTCGCCACAATGTCAAGGCGCTGTGGCGAGGCTATAAGAACGCAGCAGCTGCACTGCGCACCTGCAGGGATGCCATCCTGGCTGACTCGAGGCCACAGGATTGGTAAAGGGGATGTTGGTCTGAAGGTTTCCGATAAATTGCACCGGAGTAGGACCCACCTGCAAACACACAACGCCGTCCCATCGTCTTGATGTTGTGACGACGCTACTACAACGTCAGAGCTACACCACGTGCCAGCAAGACTAGTCTACGATGTTTTCCACAAGGATACATTTTGTTCACTGATTATCTAATCAGACAGTAGCAGGACCACGAGGAGCAAGTTACACACCGCTCCCCCGAACCAGCAGCCCCTGGGCAGCACACTAATGTCTCTCAGTTGTCAAACTTAAGTAAGAGTGCGATTCACGTAAGTACAGCCACATAGTGACTATAATTCTACAGAGTTGCTCGGCTATTTTTGTGTACAGGTTTATAAAGTAAACTCATCTATGGGTATGTACACGTGGATTT
The DNA here is from genome assembly GCA_031216915.1 of Pictodentalium vernedei. Lineage (NCBI taxonomy): Eukaryota > Metazoa > Mollusca > Scaphopoda > Dentaliida > Dentaliidae > Pictodentalium > Pictodentalium vernedei. The sequence continues at coordinate 407,657,560 of CM062293.1, read as the reverse complement.
GCAGTAACAATCACCACACCGCTGAAAACTTTCTTCAAAATTCTAATTCCTGTTACCGAAATTTACCATTTCCAACTGCAGTTATCGTCCCGATCTTGTACGCTGTCCAGAATTTTGAAGCAGCACATCATTGGATTCGAGGGACGCCTAGAATGTATCCATTGACTAATTGTGAATTTTCGTGAAATAGAATTTATACGCTCGTCAGATACTAACTTTGGCACAAGCTGTACCCAGTTTGCATTCAGATTTTTCAGTGCACCTTAATGTTTCATTTCAAAGCGAATATTAGTGTGGCAGGGAATTCAGCGGTGCCTTGTGTTCTTAGGATGGATATGTCTATGAGGGAGATCGAAATAAAGACAGGCCAGTGAAGGAATGAAAAACCAAGGCGATGGGAGTGAGTAATTACCCAAATGATACGTGTGGAACACAGGCTTCATAATCTTTTGATAAGTCAACGTGTGGAGCACAGGTCTCATTTTCAAGTGATAGATCAAAGTGTGGTACACAGATCTCATGATCAATTGATAGATCTTTTCAAATATGAAAATGACGCAGTGGTTTCAAAAGTCTGCAAGTGATAGTATTGAGGTGTTTGTGATATTTTACAACAGGTGTGGGGATTACCTGAGGCAGAAGTGCATTAAATAGATTCTCAAATGTATGGTTCCATTATCTTAATGTCATTGTTGGAAAGATAGTGATAGTATTGAGGTGTTTCTGATGTTTCACAACAGGTGTGGGGATTACCTGAAGCAGAAGTGCATTAAATAGATTCTCACATGTATGATGCCATTATCTTATTTTCATTGTTGGAAAGATCACCAGTAGGAAATGGAGAAATTGCTACAGCTGACAGTGTTCCATGTACATGTACTTAGGGAAATATAATTTAATTTTACATATTTTATATGCGGTACATTACCAGTCGCAGGGCTGCCTACTGTTAACTTTAATACGGTACTTGTCTGGAGTGAATAATGTTGAGTACATTGCGCATGTACATGTAAGCAACTGATGAGCTGGAGGTGTGTTAACATTTGGATTTTGTTACAGCTCTTGGGTTCCAAGTGAGGTGTATTTTGAACAAATACACTGACCGAATAATAATATGTTTGTACTCATACATGTACTTTCCCACTGATAGCAATGGCCAGATAAAAGTGATGTTGAACTGTTTTGTTGAAATTGGTAACTCTGGAGTTATTTTCACAATGTATCTTGTCCTGGAGTAGTGGTGCCACACCATTGTTCTAGCCCATGCATTTGAAGTGATTTAAGAATGGGTGCATGATATAGAATAACATTACAATCTCCTGGTGAGTGCCCATGGGCCATCTCAAACAGATTGCAATGCAGCAACATTAATGATAAAAAAAAAAATTTTATTTAAATGTATTTTCTTCCTTTTTGGGTGGTGGATTGGGTTCTGTCCATTAGTGTTTTTAGTATAAACATAGGTCAACAATAGAACAGCTCCGTGAACAAATTCTGGGTAGGGGCATATTAATAGTTTTTGATCAATATGGTCTTGAGAGAGTAAGGGCCATCTCCAACAGTCTGCAACAGAGCAATTTTAATAAACAAATTTTTTTCTTTTTGGAAGAGGGGAAGGGGGTGGGGGGGATTTTTATATTTTCAGTATACATGTAGGTCTGCATTTGGCAGTAGGACTTCTCAAACAAATTCTGGGTAGGGGTGTATTGATAGTTTTTGATTACTATCGAACTGCTTCATTTCAAACTGCCGGAGAGTGCCCGTGGGGCATCTCCATACCTTTGCAACAAAGCAGTTCTAATGATCAATTTTTCCTCCTATTTGTATTTTTGTATTTTCAGTATACAAGTTGGTCTGCAATTTGCAATACTAGAACATCCCAAACAGGTTCTGGGTAGGGGACCAGGGGTGTATTGGTACAGTACAGTCGCCATGGACTGATCGCAATCCACACAGAGCAGTTATGTCCACGCATCTGTTTACCTGGTAGTAGAAACCATCATTAGCAAAATCTTGATTAATAAAGCACCGGGTTGTACCCGGTGCTTCATTAATCAAAATTTTGATGATTATTCCTGTAAATAGTGCTTTGAATCTAATATTATTGCGTCCGTGGAAATATTGTCCATGCGTGGAAAATGACCAGTCCCTGGCAACTGTACTGTAGTTTTGCTTACTGTTGAATTGCTTTATTACAAAATGCTGGAGAGTGCCCACAGCCATCCCCAACAGTCCGCACAGAGCATTCCATTGAGCAATATTAATTTTGGGGTGTGTTGGGGAGGGGGTGTATTTTCCTTTCCATTTGAGTTTTCAATATACATGTCGGTCAGCAATCTGCAATAGAGCGACTTAATGAACATTAGTAGTATTCAGTTACTATTTCTATAGATTTGCTTCACCACAAACTGCCACCCCGAACAGGGTGAAAAGAGCATTCCTGCTGAGCAAAAAAAAATTTTTTTTCTTGGTGGGGGAGTTCATGTTTTCTGGGAGCTCTGTCAAACAAGATATAATGGATTAATCAAACAAAAAGCAAATTAGAGGGAATTCATCAACCTTTGCTTAATTAAATAATCCTGTGGCATATTTAGCACTGTCAAAGCTGGTATGCAAAAAAAACTCCAGCATTTCACTTCAGCAGCTTTCAAAATCTACGTAACTGTTTTGCCTTACATTTGTATTTATTGTATCGTGATGCACAGTGAACAACGATACGTATTGAATCGTGATCTGTGTATCGCGGTTCGGGCATATCACATTTAATCGTTGCAGCCCTAAGAGATAGGGCAGTGTTTTGAATTAGTCACATCGGATAGAAAAATTTACACTGCTGAGTTTGAAGTTGATTGAGGCCCATAGTTACTGAGAAGATAAGGTACATCATATCATATGGCAAACAGGCAAACTCAAATTATGGTAAGATAAGATGACAAAGTAGAACAATGTTTCTCCCTGTTGGAACCTGGAACCCCAGGAAGTAGAGCAGTGCTTGTTAACTTGTCTTTTACTGGTAAAATATGGCACATTAACTAACTCCTGGGGTGGACGTCCTCTCAATAGGACTCCGTAAGTATAACCCAGGCTTGTCAAAATGGCCGAGTATCGATGGTACCAGTAGTGGTACCGGTGCCGTCGCTACTCGGCCATTTTAAAGCCACCAATACCAGAAGGCAAGTCCCGACGGTACTCGGTATCATATCGGTACTTCCCGAATTGTGGCTTGCAAATTCAAAGTCTCAAGTCCCCTCCTTAGCATAGGTGATGTAATCCCTACATATAGACCATTATCCTAATTCTCGTTAAGATCACTTACCACAACATGTGGAGCGCGGTGGCTCAGTAGGCAGAGGTGCAGACTGCAAGCCGAGAGGTCCTCGGTTCGAATCCCACCTGCGGCAACCGCGTTGTGTCCTTGGGCAAGATACTTCATCTCCATTGCCCGCGTGGGGGCACGATGACACCATGTACTAAGGCGTACTGCACGTCAATGGTACGCATGTCTTCAACCAATCTAACCCTGCCTGTGCGGCAGTGCGGAGTTACGATGTTGGGGAGCTTGCAGCTGCTCGGTGGTTCTCTCCGGGTACTCTGGCTTCCTCCACCCGTAAAACTGTCACGGTCATGGTAAGCCATCGTGCATAAATATGTGACCTTAAACATCAATAAATAAATAACCACAACATGTACTTTGATTTTTGTATTACGAGAATCAGCACTGAAAAGCTAATTGTTAACATCACTAGATGCACTGCTGCACACTATGGAATTCCATAGAATGCCAAAATGCTTCCACCGATGTTAAAAATTACGTTTTTAAAGCTAATTCCCATACTTTTACTTATAATTAAAATAAATGTTTTCCAGTATGTTCTATCCGTACACTACACAATGTCAGACTTATCTTTGTTGAACTTTATATTTGTATCATTCCAGTACGTTTTGTATTTATATAAATATGTTATTGCAATTTGTTATTTTTACATACGGGTTGTTATCTTTACTTGACTCAAGACATTCATAACCCTGTGTAACGAAACACCCATGTACGAAACGTCCAGCTCCCTACGACTATGATACTCTGATGCACCACCATTGTGCTATCACCTTCATTGTTTTTGTTCATTTTGGAAATCATGATCGATTAAATTAATCTGAGTTTATTGACTTTATTCCCACATGACAAACGTTCTTACTATAGTACAAACAAGCTATTATAGGGACTTGCTTTACTATCATTTGGAATGATAGTAAAGTGAGCCCCAGTAATAGCTTGATTGTAAGTGCCTGAATGATTCATGCCTCTCCAGTTTCATTGCTCTGTATATCAGGGCAAATATTTTTCCAGATACATTCATTCGTATATTTGATAACATTTCGACGATGGAAATACTGTAATCATGTTGAAAATAAATCACTGGGTTCATGTCGGAACAGGACAGGAAACAATTAACACCGACAACGATCTTTGGTATTGCATCTATATTCATTTTATCCAGTCCCTTACTATTGTTTCACTGTACCATCATGGTGCGATCCTCAGTACCATACCAGTACTGAGTTTAGTGGTACAGAAGGTACTTTGACATGCCTGGTATAAAATGTTGGCTTACTGATACACTAATAAATAATGATAAAAATACAAAACCTTTAGTACTGGTTCAGCATTATGATCTTTCTAAAATTGGAACAGACCTGTGAAGTTGATAGTGAATGAAATCAATACTTTCTTTTCTTAAAATAACAAAATTCACATGTTACACAAAGAAAATGCAGAAATAGCTACAATTTTGATTTTGTCCATTTTGGTCGAAAAATGGTACAAAAGTCTAGAGTTCTAGTTATTTTGGTTTACAAAATGAAGAAATATTTTATAACTATCCCAAAAATGCAAGTTTGTGAAAAGACATGTCTATAACCATTGCATGCTGATGGCAAGTAGTCCCACTATATATCTAGTTCCGAGACAAGTACAATTTGTATACTTTTCATCCAGTCTTCTTTTATGAAAGTAAATCAAGCTTCTGTACACTGAATTTTTCATCAAATCTAGTGATGGCTGCTTCAAAGCAGCCATCACTAGATTTGTTGAAAAATCCTCCTAGAACTGTACCAGCCATTGTCAGTCCCAAATAAATTGGTTGGATTGTAAATCTGAATTTTTAGCTCAACTTTGGCAAAGCCAAATTTGAGCTTATGCCATGTCCGTCTGTCCGTCATCAATTCAATACGGCTCGGGCTAGAGGCCGTATTTATGAACCAATCTTTATGAAACTTCTTGGGTACCTTTGTTATGACTGTGGGATGAGAACGAGTTTTTTTGGGTCCGATCCAAAATTCAAGTTGGCTGCTGGCAGCCATTTTGTACAAAAGTAGGTGCAATCAGATTTTTGCGCAGAACTTCCATATGAAAGCGCTGATTTGAATAATTTTTTGTATGAATGTTTACTACCATGGGATACATCACATATAATACATTTTTTTTTCTCGTGCGTAAATTATGCAAATTAGACTAACTTTGATGTTTTTTGGTGTTACTTTCAGCACTGTAAGTGCAAATGCCAATACGGCTCGGGCTAGAGGGCATATTTATGAACCGATCTTTACGAAACTTCTTGGGTACCTTTGGTATCACCGTGGGGCGAGAACCAGTTTTTTTGGGTCCGGTCCAAAATTCAAGATGGCCGATGGTAGCCATTATGTACAAAATTAGGTGCAATCAGATTTTTGCGCAGAACTTCCATATGAAAGTGCTGATTTGAATAATTTGTTTGTGTGAATGTTTTGTACCATGGGATACATCACATAAAATACAGGTTTTTTTCTCATGCATAAACTATGCAAATTAGATCAACTTGGATTTATTCAGTGCTACTTACAAACAGTAAGTACACATGTCAATACGGCTCGGGCTAGAGTCTGTATTTATGAATCGATCTTCACAAAACTTCTTGGGTACCTTTGTTATCACCTTGGGACGAGAACGAGTGTTTCTGGGTGCGGTCTAAAATTCAAGATGGCTGCCAGTGGCCATTTTGTACCGAAATTAGGTCTAATCAGTTTTTTGTACACAACTTCTATATGGCTCAGACTAGAGGCCGTATTTATGAACCGATCTTTACAAAACTTCTTGGGTACCTTTGTTATCACCGTGGGATGAGAACGAGTGTTTTTGAGTGTGGTCCAAAATTCAAGATGGCCACCAGCAGCCATTTTGTACCAAAATTAGTGCAATCAGTCTTTTGTACAGAACTTCTGTATGAAAGTTCTGATTTGAATAAATTTTTGTATGAATGTTTAGTAACATGGAATACATCACATATAGTACAGGTTTTTTTCTCGTGCAGAAATTATGCAAATTAGATGAACTTTGATTTATTCAGTGCTACTTATACACTGTAAGTGCACATGTCAATACTGCTCGGGCTAGAGGCTGTATTTATGAACCGATCTTCACAAAACTTCTTGGATACCTTTGTTATCACCTTGGGACAAGAACAAGTGTTTCTGGGTGTGGTCCAAAATTCAAGATGGCTGCCAGTGGCCATTTTGTACCGAAATTAGGTCCAATCAGTTTTTTGTCACAACTTCTATACAGCTCGTATTTATGAACTCATGAAACGTCTTGGGTACCTTTGTTTTCACCTTGGGATAGGAACGAGTGGGTTTTTTGGGGGCCTTTGTTATCACTGTGCTATGAGAACAAATATTTTGGGGTTCAGTCAGACCCACTCTGGGACTCAAAGTTTTCTTTTCTAGTTTAGCATCTGACTGTCACCCACCTTTACAATACTTTACCTATACATTTGTTAGACAGTCTATGGTCAGTATTTATGTACAGACCATTACAATACTTTATATGTACCTTTGTTATCAGGTCATTACTTAGATGTTTGTCATTGCTGTGTCACATACTATACATGTATCTTAACAAGTTGAGCTACAGTGTCATTGACACTTTCATTTATCAAATCTAATGATGACTGCTTTGCAGCAGCCATCACTAGATTTGATGAAAAATGGTCATAAAATTGTACTAGTCCTTTAGGCACAAATATAATTGGTATCTGTCAAGCATGTAAATTGCTGGCAGTCAGTCCACTGAGGACAGCAAATATCTTTTTACTATAATATTATAGAGCACCTGTATGTGGCAGCCACACATTTCTGTTCTCTTAAAGTTTTCATTTTTACCAACTTCTTGTGCATTATAAATCAACAAATCTTACATTGACGGATGAGTGAAGATATATAGATTCTGATCTAGTTTTTATATAAAATTTGAACTTCTTGAAAGGAGACTTTGAAGGGATAAGTACAATTTTTCTTGTTCTAATTTGTGCAATTCATCTTACGTGGAAATTCAGATAGCATGAAATCAATCAATATTCAGCTAAATCTATTGTTAACAGTGTATTAACCCTTAAGCCCCCATATAGCCCCAAACCGCCACTTTTATATTGCATTGAAGCAGGTGCTCCCTTGTGTAATCTTTTTTATTACTCTTGTGTGTAGACTGAATTTTCCCTGGCAGTGGTTCTACATCACTGCTGGCTGCCTGTATAGGCAGCCAGCAGTGATGTAGAACCACTGCCAAGTCATCAATAACTATGAAAGCAGAAAAAGGCCATAAATACTTTAAAATTAATCTGAGGACTTAAGGGTTAACTGTTCACAGTGACTGAGTATGACTCATCTGCCTCGTCAACCAAACTTGAGAAGGTGTTACCTGTTAATTGTACTGCTGTTGGAGATTGTTCACATCAAATTTGATGTGATTCAAATAATGTGCTATCCCCACAAATACTTCGTATGCATATTACCTGCAACAGAGATACTTTATTATCTATCCAAATGACTTGTAAGTCAGTACCATTAAACTACTCTACTTTGACAAATGTTAGATGCACAGACATACCTGCTTCCAAGCCAACCCATCAAGGCAGTAGAGGGGGAACTAAGACTAATACCAACTCTTAATAACTGCCCGGGCACCCCAAGTTTTAAAACAAAACATTGGTGTTAAGCGTTCTAATTTAACCAAAATGGCATCCACGCCCTGTGACAGAAATGCACTGGAAACCTCCGGTTTGTGTCTGGACACTATGAATGTCCAATCTATTAGAGGTAAAACCAACTTCATAGCTGACTTAGTTTTAGATAGAAACTTAGACTGTCTAGCCATCATGGAAACATGGTTAAACAATGATGGTGATGTAACAAACCTGAGCCCCGCCCCTCTCGATTTACACTGCAACTAGTGCCTCGTGTGGTTCTAATCGAAGCCAGCTCCTCCAATAGTCCTCCACAGAGAAATGCCTGTGCACCGCTCCCGATCAAAACAAGAGGGTCCCATAGAGGTCCGCAGTTTGGGAAAAACTGAGGGTTAAGAAGCAGGTTCTCATTCCTAGCGGGGTTTCCAATGACTAAACAAGAATAGATGATATAATATTTAATTAATTATAAACAAACCATTTCCAACACTTTCCAGTACATTAGTTTTCTCTTTACTCAAGTGGGGGGATCTTGCATCTTTATCTTTTATTTAAATTGGCCAACAGGTCATTCAGGAAAACTTCTTTACCAACAATCGGGGGCGTGGTGGCTCAGTTGGTAGAGGTGCAGGCAGCAAGCCGAGAGGTCCTCGGTGCAAATCCCACCTGCGGCAACCACGTTGTGTCCTTGGGCAAGACACTTCACCCCGATTGCCTACATGGGGGCACGATGATGCTGTGTACTGAGGCGTACTGCACGTCGATGGTGCGCAATCTAACCCTGCCTGTGCTGCGGTGCAGAGTTCAGAGTTACGATGTTGGAGAGCTGACAGCTGCTCGGTGGTTCTCTCCGGGTACTCCGGCTTCCTCCACCCGTAAAACTGTCACGGTCACGATTAGCCATTGTGCATAAGTATGTGACCTTAAACACTAATAAATAAATAAATAAATAAATAAATAAATTACCAACAATCTTAAGGAGGGTTACCAAAACGAGCGGGGCTTGTTTACCTGTGTAAACAAGCACTACTCCACATTAAAGCTAATGCCTTACCTTCCACCCAATACCAGTCGCGAACGCTCAACCAATGCGCGAAATAATAAATAGGCTACTACCCTTACCCTATCCCAGTCGGGAGGAGGAGAGCTACAAATAGTTTCGGTTCTATGTACTTTAATGAGTTTCGTTCCAAAACTCCGTACCCAAATCCTGTTGAAAATTACGTACTCATGGGAGTACCACTACCAAATACCATGTTTATCGCGACACAATCAATAACTATTTTATCCAGTGCAGACCTCTACTGAGGTGAGCTGGCCTACATAAATCGGATCCGCCGAGAGAGGAAATTCCATAATCCTTCCCAAATCCGACTAGCAAGACATCGAAGCAATAATATTTTTCCAAATAAATATAACTAAATGTTACCTTCAGCTGCCTTCACAAAATTCCAAGTCTAATCATTCAAAAACGATTTTTTTTTCTGATCACTTTTTGTCTGTCGTTCGTCGTTTGTCGTGAAGGTGGTGCTTTGGGTCGGTGATCTATTTCACTCTTTGACGTTACATCTGAACCTGATACCCGTCACTTTATGGAGATACTGGACTCCCTGGATCTGATTCAACATGTTCACAAGCCTACACATAGACAAGGGCACACTTTAGATCCCATCATATCACAGAGAAACAACAGTCTTGTAGAAGATATCTCTGTCTGGGATCCTTCTCTATCAGACCATTTCTTCATAATTTGTAATCTTCACATGAAAAAAACAAATGTGCTGCAGAAAACGATATATCGGAAGCTTAAGAACATCGATCAGGCAACTTTCATGCCAAAATTAACAGAAGCTTTTAGCAATATTGGCACTTCTACTGTCCTTAGCATGGTTAACTTGTACAGCTCCAACCTTACGAAAATGCTTGATAACGTCGTCCCCCAAATATCAAAAAGTGTTATAATTAAAGCGTCTCGCCCCTGGATGAATGCTGAAATACGGTCAGCAAAACAGAAACGTAGGCAACTTGGAAGGAAATGGCAGCACTCTAAATTAGCCGTACATCATGAAATGTATATATCACTATGTAAAGTAGTGAAAAATCTGGTTTTATTTTCTAAAAAATAGTTCCTGTCCGACAAAGTCAGGGACTGCGGGTCAGACCAGAAACAGTTGTTTTGGGTTTTGCAGTCTTTAGAAGTGAAAGCAACACCCAAATTCTCCAATGAACTCTTGAATGCCAAAATGTTTTCAGAGTTTTTTTCCTCCAAAATTGATAAAATTATACTGTCCCTGGACCAAACTGAAAGCACCTGTGACCACTCCCAGTTTAAGACCTCTTCAGTTTCAGTTTCAAAAAGAAAATCCAAATTCAACACTGTGCCTTCAAGCATTATTGAAAGAGTCATCATGTCATCTCTGACTGAAAGTTGCACTTTGGATCCAAAACCCACTTCTTTGCTGAAGTCACGCTTGCCCGCTCTCATATGCTGTATCACTAATATTTTATCAATGAGTCAATTAATACTGGTTCAGTACCAACGTGTTTGAAGACAGCTCTTGAAACACCTCTTCTTAAAAAGTCATCATTAGACCCATGTGTACTTAAAAATTATCGTCCAGTATCAAACCTACCATTTATTTTGAAAGTGATTGAAAAGGTTATTGCTCAGCAGCTACACATTCACTCAGCCAGTAACCAGCTTTTAGACCCCAAACAATCAGCATATTGTTCTGGTCACTCAACAGAATCTGCTGTGTTGAGCATTCAGAATGATGTGCTGAAGAGTTTGGATCGTAGAAGAGCTGTTGCTTCCGTACTTTTAGATCTTTCAGCTGCATTTGATACCATTGATCATAAGATCCTATTGGATAGATTTGTTGACCTAGGTATAGATGGTGTTGCCCCAAGGTGGTTTCAGCCCTACCTGACAGACAGGACTCAGTGTGTCACAATTGATAGGGTTGAGTCAGAACAGGTAGCACTTAAATTCGGGGTACCACAGGGTTCCGTTTTGGGTCCAATTCCCTTCACACTTTACATGCAACTCCTTGGGGAGATTATTCCCTCTCATGGAATCGACTACCATTTCTTTGCTGATGATTCTCAGATTTACATCGAATTCGACCCCTCTGATCTGGTAAGACGCAGAATTAAAATTTCAGATTATGAGTAACTGTACAGCAGATATCAGATCCTTTATGCTGGAACTAATTGTATTTTCCTCCAGGTACAAACCAGCACCAGATGTTTTGCCTCCTCTTAAAATAGGTGACAATATTGTCAGCCCATCTATCATGGTTAGAAACTTGGGCGTGTATCTTGATACACATTTGACTATGTCTTATCACATATCAAAACTGTCAGTCTGCAAATTTTTACATTCAGAACATCGGTCGAGTAAGGAAAATCCTAACAAAATGTGCCACTGAATGTCTCATGCCTGCATTCAGTTCATCTAGGCTAGACTACTGCAATGCCCTTCTTTGGGGGCTCCCAAAAAAGCAAATCAATAGATTGCAGGTAATTCAGAATACTGCTGTCCGTATAGTGACCCGCACCAAGAAGAACGAACACATTACTCCTCAGTTAATGAAACTTCATTGGCTCCCTATTGCAGCCAGAATAGACTTCAAAATTATTCTGTTCACCTATAAAACACAAGCAAACATAGTGCCTTCTTATGTTTCTGAGTTGGTCAAAGTGTATGCACCAAAACGCTCACTTCGCTCCTCAGGCCATAACCTACTGGTACAGCCCACATATGACCTTGCATCATATGGGGGCGTTCTTTACAGTGCTCCAAGATTTTTCAATATATTACCTGAATCCGTGAAAATGGTCCAATCTCTTCCAGTTTTCATATCAAAGCTAAAATCTTTTCTATTTAAAAAACATTACCCTGATGTTGATTAATCCTACTACAGTAAAACCTGTCTTGAGAGACCACTGTCTTGAGAGACCACCTGTCTTGAGAGACCACATCTGCCAGGCACCGATTGGTTTTACTCTATAATGGACCTGCTATGGGAGACCACCTGTCTTGAGAGACCACTGTGACCTGGTACCAACATATATTTTTATGCCATAATGGACCTGTCTTGAGAGACCGCCCCTTTGAAGACTGAAATCATGACAAAAACTTTTTACCTGTTCTGGAATTGGAAAATCCATTGTGGTTATACTAACATAATTAAAAGTATTAAAAGCTCTTAATTGGGGTTCAATTGCTAACTTGTTAAAGATTGAGATGTTCTTATAAGACCCCTGTGAAAAGATTAGGATTATTGCTGAATAAACAATTTCATACCTGAAATGTGACAGATAGGAATAAAAATAAATTTGTGTTGAAAATCTTTTTGTAACAAATTGAAATGGACTGTTATAAAAATCATAAAAATAAATTAGTGTTGAAAATCTTCAATGAAGATTTTCAACACTAATTTATTTTTATAATTTTTATAACAGTCCATTTCAATTTGTTACAAAAACTTCATAAAAAAGAACAACTACAAAGTAATTACAAAAATCCATTCTCCTCCATTTCTGAATTTGTGATTGGTTATTCACTGACTTGAGAAAACCAGAAACATGTTATGAGAGACCACCTGTCTTGAGAGACCACTTTTGTGTGGCCCAAAGGGCGGTCTCTCAAGACAGGTTCTACTGTATATTCTGTGTATTTATGTTTCTTTCATGTTGTTCAGCACCTTGGAACTCTTTTAATATTGTGAAATATGCGTTATATAAATCTTACCTATTATTATTAAGTATAATGTGGGTACTTTTCATTCAGTCTTCTTTCATGGAAATAATTCAAACTTTTGACTACAGACTTTTGAACCTGAATTTTTCATCAAATCTAGTAATGGCTGCTTCACAGCAGCCACCACTGAATTTTATGAAAAATCTTCATAAAATTGTACAAGTTATTGTGTCAGGCGCAAAAGAATTGGTTAAATTTTAAGTCAGAAGTTTTTTATCAAATCTAGTGATGTCTCCTTCACAGCAACCATAACTAAATTAGATGAAAAAATTGTATAGTCATTATTTCAGGCACAAAATATTGGTATCTGTCAAAAATGTGGAATGTGCTTGACTATGACCATGACAGGCCAGTTACATGCAGGTTTGCATATCATTAAACTGTAGTACATGTTATTTTGAGGAAAATTTACTAAAGATCCTCCTAGACAGAAGTCCCTGAGGACAAAGCCACCCCCAAACAAAACCCTCCAGTGGAAATATATGGACAAAGTAAATAAAGTGAAGTGGAGAAAATATTTTTATTGCACACCATGTCAGCAGCCATTGTAGTTAAGCTTTTAGAAAAATTGAATTGCTGTATTTTCTAAGGCATTTTAGATATAAAATTAGCAGATTTTGTTAACCCTTTACCCAACAAAACGACCAAGACTGGCCAGCGCTATTCTAAAAAATCTGCAATTAATTTTCATTATTTTTTCATTTTTTGTTGCAAAAACAGGTTATGACCCCCTCGGAACGATCTCGTCGGGCTCGTTCCAACGAGGAGTCATAACCTATGTTTTTGAGCCAAAAAATGAAAAAAATTAGTTATTCAAGAATTTTTTTTGCAAGTGTCGTCTGCTTTTCATGTTAGGTAAAGCTTTGGTTAAATGTTTGTCAGAATAATCTTGTAAATGAAGTGAATCTTTCATTATTGTTAGTATTGTTAGTTAGCTGTGATATCAGTGATTGGGGGGGGGGGGGGGGTGCTTTTGTCCACATATTCATTTTCTCTTCTGGGGCTTTTGACCAGTGGGGCTTTGTCTTGCTTTCTATTTTGTAACCAGTTTAATGTGCCTTTGCACTGTAGATCATTGAACAAGAAGAGTCATTGTATATTTACTTTGTATATGCAACTAAAGTCACACAGTTTTAATTGGATTGACTTCAGGGATATTGCTAAGGAGTCTCGGGTAGGGGGCTGTCTACTCTAGATTTCTCACTACCTCTACATAATTATAACCCCACTTTCGAAGAAAATGGGGGTATACTGGATTACATGCATCCGTCTGTCCGTCCGTCCATCCGTGTGTGAGTCCATCCGAGAATATTCATAACTTTCATCTTTATCACTTGTTCATTTATGCTTCATCAGTCCAGCACTGCATGGGGGGTATAAATTGCCTTCAGCAATAGGTCTTGTTTCCAACAAGTTTGAAATTCCATTAGCACTTCTCTTTTTTTTTAAACTGTTAACCCTTTACCTAACCTGAAAAGCAGATGACACTTGCAAAAATAATTCTTGAATAACTAATTTTTTGTCTCAAAAACATGGGTTATGATCCCTCGTTGGAACGAGCTCAACGAGCTCGTTCCAACGAGGGGTCATAACCTATGTTTTTGAGACAAGAAATGAAAAAAATAATGAAAATTAATTGGCGATTTTTGAGAATAGCGCTGGCCAGTTTTGAGCGTTACGTTAGGTAAAGGGTTAAATTTGTAAATTCTCTGGGCAGATGTGATAAGAGTCCATAGGTAAAGGGTTGAGATGTAGAATTCCATTAGTACATCCCCTTTGACTGTAAATTATCTAACAAATACCAATTACAAATCTATTTTTAGTCCAAAGGGCCTTGTGAGTTACTGCCATCACTTGGCTTCTGACGTCCATAAACTTTTCATATTTTCATCTCTGGAACCGCTAAAAATGGTCTATGGAAGGAATGGTCTATGGGAGGTCCTCTACAGATGATCCTCATTTTGTTCCTGTCAGATGAAAAACATGCCCACCACAGGCATTCTTTGATTCTGATTAGTGGACTGGATTTTCAAAAATCTTCTCCTCTGAAACTACAAGGCCAAATGTTTTGAAACTTTACATGCTTGATGACTGAGACATCCTCTACCACAATCCTCATGCAATATTGATCGGGTTGCAAACATGTCCGCAGTTATGAGTTATAGTTACAATAGAAACCCTCTATGAAATCACATTTTCATCATCTTCTCTGGAACTACTGAGTCGATGAGGTCCAAACTTGGCTGGAATGGTCGGTGGGCGGTCCTCTACAAATCATCGTCATTTTGTTCCCGTCATATGGAAAATATGGCCAACAGAGCCATCCTTTGATTCTGATTGGGGAATTTTGAAAAATCGTCTGCTCTGAAACCACAGGGCCAAATGTTTTGAAACTTCACAATTGATGACTGGGACACCCTCCACCAACAATCATCATTTAATGTTGATCGAGTTGCAAACATGGCTGCAATTACGGCTTATAGTTACTATAGAAACCCAATGGGAAATCACATTTTCCCCTTCTTCTCTGTAACTTCTGTGCTGATGTGAACCAAACTGGGCAGGAATGGTCTGTGGAAGGTCCACTACAAACTTTCCTCATTTTCTTCCCCTCGGATGGAAAACATGGCCACCAGAGGCCTTCTTTGTTTCTGAATGATGGGTTTTGACAAATCTGCTCCTCTGAAACCACAAGGCTGAATATTTTGAAACTTCACATGATTGATGACTGGATCATGCTCTACCAATGATTCGCATGTAATGTTGATCCTGTTGCAAACATGGCCACAATTGTGGCTCATAGTTACTATGGAAACCCTATTGGAAATCACATTTTTATCTTCTTATCTGAAACTACTTGGTCAGTGTGAACCAAACTTGGCTCAAATAATGTATTTAAAGTCCTCTGAAATCAATCATCATTCTGTTTCGTGCAGATGATGGAGCATGGCAGCCAGCTGCATTCTTTGATTATGATTAAAATAACTGAGGGATATGAAGTTCTGCCAGGTGAGCGATTATAGGCTCTTTAGAGCCTCATTGGATTTTTGGAGAACTTTCAGTATAAAATCTCCATATGCTTAGAAAAATCCCATTAGCACTGCCTGAAATTTCCAACTTTTTTCAATTTAGGGCTGTTTAGGGCATCAAATTTACAACTATTGTAAATTTGATAAAATAATGTTGGGGGAGTAGGGAGCACCCCTGCCACACACAACCAAACAACCAGGATTAGAATTTGCACCCATTGTCATTGCTTTCGAATATTTGTGATTTGTAATTTCCAGGGGAGCATGGAGATGTACATCTTTGTGTATATCTGAGGCAAGACTTGCTCTAGTTTGTCTATTGAGTAGTAGTGACTAAGTTTTGAGTTTATCTTAGTTTATTTATTGGTGTTGCTAACCATTTAGAGTATCTAGAACAATATTCATAATTGCTATATGGACATTGTTTCTCATAAGCAGCGCATCACTATCAGTTGCTTTACAGTGCAACTGATGACACCCCTTTCTGAATAAGATCATTGGTGCAGTCTAAGTTAACAATTGCAGGAAAAAACCTGCATACAGTACGTGGAGAGTGGATTGTAACTAAATCACCCGCGGAGTGGAGTTATCACCCAAACTATAAATTTGAAATTTTGTATATATCGACTAAAAACACAAGCAATGTTTCAGCCAATGGACCTCCGGGTTTAACCCGGAGGTCCATTGGCTGAAACTTTGCTTGTGCTTGTTATGCTTTGCAACAAATTTGCAATTATTGCTTGGGTGGAATCTCCACTCTGCAGGTGATTTAGTGATAATACACTCTCCACGTACTGTAGGAAAAAACACACCTGGAGAAAATCTTCATAACAAAACCCTTCACAAAATTTGCATGGGAAGGAAAAATAACCTTACCATGATTCTGCATCATATAAATTTTGTCATTTATTTATATTCTGTTATATTTATGTTCTTGTATTTATGCATAAAACATTCTGTCCTGGAGCTAGGTACCCACTCTGTGGTGATTCCAATTAATTTTGAGTTGCTTGTTCATGACAGTCCCATTAATTCTATTTTCATTTGAAACTTTTTTCTTAGTGGGTTTCTTACCCCTACCCTAAGTTAAAAGCTTTCTGAAATTGAAAGAATGAAGTTGAATACTCAAGGTTTGAGGGTGGTTATTAGCTCCCCTGACTGAAAGTGAAGGTGAGCTATACCGATCACTCTTCATCTGATTTCCATCCTTGATGTGGAGTTTGAGTCTTTTCCCAAACTACTGGACTGATTCCAATGAAATTTCATGTGAATGATGACTGTGGAGGGTAAATTCAGTTCAAATTTATTCAAATCAAGTCTCCGGTTTCATACTTAGTCTCCCTTATGAGATGAATTATTTATTGATGATCATCCAAAACAACACTAAATGTGAGCATTTCTCTATTTCATAACCAGTCACACTGTAAAAAAAAATTCACAGAACTTTCTTCTCTAGCAAACTATTTGTGCTGATCAAAAAGATAGTGTTATATTTCATTTGTCCAATAATGGGTAGGAATTGAATTTAAACTTGATACAGTGGAGCCCACTTAATTGGATATCTTTTAACTGAATATGACCCTGTTAATTGAATATATTTTCCCAACACAAAACTATTTACCATACTGCCAGTACAAATTTGACCTGTTAATTGAATATAGGTTATAGAGTTAACTCCAATTAATTGAATAAAAAATCTTGTAACCTGTCAAGAAATTACCTTGACTGTCCCCAGTTTTTCTCTGTATTTCGACCTATTTGGACTCAGTACATCCAGTATAGTCATTTAATCTATTCTATCTTGTTTGACAGAGCTCATGGAGCTCTGTCAAACAAGATATAATAGAATAAATGCCAAGTTTATCTCAAGAATACAGGAAAGTGACACAATTCCTGTTAATTGAATCCTCCTGTTAATTGAATAATAGTCATTGACAAAGTGGCTATTCAGTTAACAGGGTTACACTCCTCCCCCCCCACCCCCCCCCCCCCCCCCCAAAAAAAAAAAAAAAAGAAAAGACAAAACAAAAAACAATTATGTGTAACTTGAAAAAAATTCAGGTGAAAGGAAAGCCAAAGTTGATACAGAGGATGTAAGTGTGTGTGTGTGAGGAGGGGGATATATTACATTGTCCCCCATGGGGGTCGATATGCATAGGGGCGGATGTAATGGGGCACCAGAACATAACTTTTCCCACAAGCTACTCAAGATATGATGTTAATCTTTGAAACTAAAATTTTTAAAAAGCAAACCTGCTATTTGAAGCAGTGTAACTTTGAAATGCTAATTTCTTTGGCTTGGGGAGAGCCAACCTTCAGATTGTGTAAAAGGGGGAAAATTACGGAAATTATTCACCCACTGTGGATTTAGACTGAGACAACAGGGATGGGGGGGGGGGGGGAGCTGTAGTTCCCAATTACCCCTACCACTGCCACCACCACCCCTGTTTTGGTCAAATGTGTATTTATAAGGCAGAAATTTTTTTTCGGATTCTCAGGCAAACCCTCACTGAAATCCCCCCCCCCACCCCCCCTCCCCCATCCCCCCATTGGACATTTGTATTGCCTTGCAGTGTGATCCAGTATTATTACATCATGAAGCAATGCGAATCGTTTTTTAGCTGCGACGAGCAGCTCTATATGTGGCAATGTCGGTCGGTCTGGCGGTCTGTGACCAACGAGTTTAAAAAACACCATAACTCCTAAAATACTTGATGGAATGACACCATACTTGGTATGCAAGTGTATCTTCATGATGTCTACACCCTCTCAATAGTGCATGTCATTCGGATAATTTCTGTCACATTTATGGACTTGTCACCTTTTGTCACCAACAAGTTTTTTTTGTCACCAACGAGTTTAAAAAACACCATAACTCCTAAAATACTTGATGGAATGACACCATACTTAGTATGCAAGTGTATCTTCAGGATGTCTACACCCTCCTCTCAATATTGCATATCATTCGGATAATTTCTATCACATTTATGGACTTGTCACCATCAAGTTTTTTTGTCACTAACGAGTTTTAAAACATCATTGGCATTGCACAAATCATCACAGCTTCGGCACTGTGACAGTGCGCTCTAGTTTTTATACGCCCGTTTAAAAAACGGTTGTATTATGTTATCAGTCTGTCCGTCTGTCTGTAAACAATTTGGTTTCCGTTCATTTATAGTCGAACACCTTGACGGATCGACATTAAACTTTCAGAAGTTGTTTTTAGCATTAAAATTTAGGTCAAGTTCGATATTGGTGTTTCTCAGTCCATCTGCTGCAAAGATATGGCCCTTTGAAAACACAATTTTTCTAAAAAAATCGGTTTCCGTTCATTTAAAGCTGAACGCCTTGACGGATTGACACCAAATTTTTCAGATGTTGTTTTTAGCAATGAAATACAGGTCAAGTTTGATATTGGTGTTTCTCAGTCCATCCACTGCAGAGTTATGGCGCTTTGAAAACACAATCTTTCGAAAAAAAATGGTTTCCCTTCATTTAAAGTCGAACGCCTTGACGGATCGACATCAAACTTTCAGATGTTGTTTGTAGCAATAAAATACAGGTCAAGTTCAATATTGGTGTTTCTCAGTCCATCCGCTGCAGAGTTATGGCCCTTTGAAAACACAATTTTTGAAAAAAAATTGGTTTCCGTTCATTTAAAGCCGAACGCCTTGACACCAAATTTTTCAGATGTTGATTTTATACACCAGTTTGAAAAACGGGACGTATTATGTCAATGGTCTCTCCACCCGTCTGTCTGTCTGTCCGTCCATGGACACATTTCGTTTCTGGACGATAACTTTAGTTGTAATGGATTGAGCTGAGTCAAATTTGGCATGTGGATTTAGTATGACAAAATACAGGATGGGTTCGATTTCTGTTTCTAGCGGCTTATATGCAGTAGAGTTATGGCACTTTATTTTATGGTAATTTAGCCCAACTTTTCGTTTCCGGACGATAACTTTAGTTTGCCTTGACCGATTTATTTCAGATTTTCAGTTTTTTGTTTTTGACCACAAAATACAGCTCAAGTTCACTTTTTACCACAATCGCATATACCTTTCCAGAGTTATTCCCCTTGAATGATTGCAAATTTGTGGATTTTGTGGTTTCTGGATGATAACTTTAGTTTGCCTTGACCGATTTTTTTCAAATTCTCAGATTTTGTTTTTTACCACAAAGCACAGCTCAAGTTCACCTTTGGCCATAATCGCATGTACCGTTCCATAGTTATTCCCCTTGAATGATTGGAAATTTGTGAATTATGTGGTTTCCGGGTGATAACTTTAGTTTGCCTTGACAAATTTGTTTCAAATTCTCAGATTTTGTTTATGACCACAAAGCACAGCTCAAGTTCACTTTCGGCCAAAATCGCATGTACCTTTCCAGAGTTATTCCTCTTGAATTTGTGCTGTGCATTTTGTATTTTCCAGATTATAACTTTAGTATGGCCTGATTTTTTATACACCTGTTGAAAAACCGTCGAATTATGGAATCAGTCTGTCTGTCTGTCTGTCCATCCGTCGGTCTGTCCGTTCGTCAACATTTGGTTTCCAGATGATAACTTTAATATTTTTTTTTTCGATTGACTCCTAAACTTGGTATGTGGTTTAATCAAAACAAAAGACAGGTCAGGTTCGAATATGGGGTCAGTTCAAACTTCGAAGTTTACCTGAATTATGGACCTTGTTGGACATATAATGCATCAAATATTTGGTTTCCGGATAATAACTTTTATTATTTGTTTTCCGATTGGTTCCAAACTTGGTATGTTGTTTAATCACAACAAAATACAGGTCAAGTTCGAAAATGGGGTTGGTCCAAACAATTTTTACCCTCACCCCCATCCTTACCCCAACCCTTCAAAAATACAAAACAGGCGTATATTGTCCCGCTACGCGGTGCTCTTGTTATATACATATGTATGAAACTGAAATCTGAAGAGCATAACTAAAGACAATCTACATCAGTGGCTTTGCTATTATTTCTTGGCAAGTCTTGACTTCCAATTTAGGCAGCCAAGACTTGTCCAGAAATGACTGCCAAGGCACTTAGAATGTAACTTGCAAGTTTCCCCAGAGACCGTATGTTCGGGGCATCTGTTCTGTTACAGTAAAAAGTGATTAAAGTTGGAATTAGGCCCTATGAGGGTTAAAATTAAATGAGTTAATTTGTATAATCATGCTCTTTGTATATATTCTGTCTATGAAAAGACAGCAGAAATTCTCTCAATGCATGCTCATTATATGAAAGAAAAATAAAACTCTCACTCCCTCACTGAGTTGAAAAAAATGCCTGAGAAACAAGTAATCTAATTTGTGTGGCCTAAATTGTGGTATTTATGGTGTAAATTGTATATGTCAACTCAATACTGCTTCAGACACTGATAATTGGGGAAGCTCTCAGGAAGAACTTCCCAGGTATCAGTGTATGATTGCATGTATTATTGGTTTGCACTCTAAGAAATGTAAACTGAAATAAAGTTTGGTGAGGTACCCGGAAAATGCTTGAAAATTTTCCCAGAAAATACCTGGAAAATCCTTGATTTTTTTCTTCACTTGAGTGTTCTTCTAGAACTTACAAAAATGTCCTAAACTAGTAGAACCTACCAAAGTATCCACATGGATAACCTTTTAAATCATTCCAACAACTAAATGCAAGACCATAAGAAGTCCCATACTGAAAAGAAGAACCGAAAACCTGCATCCTGACATTTGTACCAATTAATACAGAATGAATTGTTGAGAAGTCAGAACCATTGTCGAACCCCCGAATCTCTCAGAACACCTCATCAGAGTTGTGATTTTGGCCAAACACATTTTGCGAACATCTCTGTGAGATGTATATAGAGGATATCTAAGCTGTTTAGTGAATATCGGGAATTATCTCATGAGTGTGGACCTGAAAGTGTGCTTGTGCGAGTGAAAAATAATACTTTTAGGTCCTCTCGAATGAGATAATATCCGATATTCACTAAAATAGCGTAGATTTTCTTTTTATTATATGCTTTGTGACATTTTACTGTGCAAAATATTCAGTCCAATTCAACTGCAAACAGTTTCAAGAGAATAACAAAGATCTGCTGAACATTCCTTCAAGGCGACATTCAAGGTGACGTCTTGCTCCAAAGAGTAACGTCATTTAGGAAGCTACTAAAAAAATTCATCTTGTAAACCTAAAAGTCTAATTTTTCACTCGCACAAGCGCTCGTGAAAAATAAAACTTTCAGGTCCACACTCATGAGATAATTCCTGATACTGACTAAAATAGAGTAGATTTTCTTTTGTTATTATATGCTACGAGAATTTTATTGCACAATATTCAGCCCAATTCGACCCCAAATGCATAGTTTCAAAACAGTAACAAAGATCAGCTGATCGTTCCTTCAAGGTGACATGATGCAGCGTAGCATGATGTCATTTGGGAATCTACTGAGGGATAATCCTCGATATCCATCAAGTCGACAGATATCTACACATATCTTTTAGATAATTTGCGATAATTCACAGGCTAGCATAAAATAAACTGAATTATTAATAAAAAAAAATAGTGTCTGTATTGATCAAATTTATCTCATTTATCTCATAAATTTGGCTCTTTTTCCATTCTGGGTACAGCATAATTTGTCATGAATTTGGGTGAGTTTAAATGCCCAGAGGTACCAGTAAGGCATTTGATTGGAAGTCAAGTAATACTCTGCAAGATTCTCTCACAAGTTTTCAGATTCAGCATTCATTCTCTTTCTTTCTTTTTACAGAGTATAGCAAGTGAAGAGATAGCGGCCTTGCCTAGGGACAGCTGTAGAACTAGAGTTATTAATAGATGTGTAATTACCTCAAGACCACGTGGTGTAAAGAGAAAGTGGCGTTTAAGTAGGATTATGTGGAGACATTTTGCTGACTACAATTATATGTCAGGAATAACAAGGGCGTGTTGGTGAATTTAACCCTTTACTCAATCAGCCACATCTGCCTGTGTAATATGCAAATTCAGTAGTTGGAAAGAAGAATGTTTTAAGAAAATTTCAACAAAACCATATTCTGTGACCCCCTCAAGGGAACGAGCTCATCGTTCTCGTTCCAATGAGGGTTCACATGATATGGTTTTGTTGAAATTTTTTGGAAAAATTGAAAAAAATAATATTTAAAATAACAAATTGTGATATCTTCTACATTCGGAAAAGGGTTAAACAGTGTAGCTTGTAAACGGTTTTCATCCTTTAGATCTGTCTTATACAGAACTGTGATCACGAAAGTGGTCTTTTCACGGTCTGATTGCAACACGCATACACTTGTTGATTGATTTTTGATAACTAAAATACTGTGAAGACCACTTCAACATGAGGGGTCACATGATAAGATTTTGTTGAAATTTTTTTTAAAATTAAAAAAAATAATATTTAAAATATTGAATTGTGATATCTTCTGTGTTGGGAAAAGGGTTGAACAGTATAGCTTGTTCACGGTTTCATCCTTCAGATCGGCTATATATGGTACTGTGATCATGAAAATGCTTTTTTATTACTTTCCAAGGGTTGAACTGTATAGCTTGTTGACGGTTTCATCCTTCAGATCGGCTATATATGGTACTGTGATCACGAAAATGCTTTTTTATTACTTTCCAAGTGTGATTTACTGGGATTTCCCAGTTTGATTATAGACGATAACTCCACAAGTGAATTATGCATTCTACAATTGGATTATGTATCCATGCGCGCAAACGAAGACGCTTTGCCATGGGTGTAATGGAGACTTCATTGTTTTTTTAACCTTTTACCTAACATGAAAATCAGACGACACTTACAAAAAACAATTCTTGAATAACTATTATTTGCATTTTTAGCTCAACTTTGATGAAGTCAAATTTGAGCTATTGTCATGGCCCGTCGTCCGTCTGTCCGTCTGTCCGTACGTCAACAATTGGCTATGGCTCTGGCTAGAGGTCGAATTTATGAACCAATCTTTACGAAACTTCTTGTGTACCTTTGTTATGACCCTGGGACGGGAACGAGTGTTTTTAGGTGTGGTTCGAAATTCAAGATGGTTGCCAGCGGCCATTTTGTACCGATGATGCAAAAATCAGTTTTTTTGTACAGAACTTCTGTATGAAAGTTCTGATTTGAATAAAGTTTTGTATAAATGTTTAGTACCATGGGATACATCACATATAATACGGGTTTTTTTCTTGTGCGTAAATTATGCAAATTAGACTGACTTTGATTTATTTAGTGTTACTTTCAGAGCTGTAAGTGCCAAGCTGCTATGGCTTGGGCTAGAGGCCGTATTTATGAACCAATCTTTACGAAACTTCTTGGTACCTTTGTTATGACCCAGGGACGGGAACGAGTGTTTTTGGGTGTGGTCCAAAATTCAAGATGGCTGCCAGTGGCCATTTTGTACCGATGATGCAAAAATCAGTTTTTTGTACAGAACTTCTGCATGAAAGTTCTGATTTGAATAAAGTTTTGTATAAATGTATAGTACAATGGGATACAGCACATATAATACGGGGTTTTTTCTCGTGTGTAAATTATGCAAATTAGACTAACTTTGATTTATTTACTGTTACTTTCAGAGCTGTAAGTGCCAAGCTGCTATGGCTCGGGCTAGAGGCCGTATTTATGAACCAATCTTTACGAAACTTCTTGGGTACCTTTGTTATAACCGTGGGATGAGAACGAGTGTTTTTGGGTGCAGTCCCAAATTCCAGATGGCTGCCAGCAGCCATTTTGTACCGACGATGCCGAAATCTGTTTTTTGTACAGAACTTCCATATGAAAGCTCTGATTTGAATAATTTTTTGTATGAATGTTTAGTACCATGGGATACATTACATATATTTCAGGTTTTTTTCTTGTGCGTAAATTATGCAGATTAGGCTAACTTTGATTTATTTAGTGTTACTTTCAGCACTGTGAGTGCAAATCCCAATACGGCTCGGGCTAGAGGCCGTATTTATGAACCGATCTTCACGAAACTTCTTGGGTACCTTTGTTATCACTGTGGGACGAGAAGGAGTGTTTTGGGGTCCAGTCTGAAATTCAAGATGGCCGCTAGCAGCCATTTTGTTCAAAATTAAGTGCAATCAGATTTTTGCGCAGAACTTCCAAATGAAAGATCTGATTTGAATAAATTTTTGAATAAATGTTTAGTACCATGGGATACATTACATATAATACAGAGTTTTTCTCGTGAATAAATTATGCAAATTAGGGGTCCGGGTGGGACTTAGAAAATTTTGGACCAAAATCCGGAAATTAGTTTTTTGGTTTTTTATGCGTTTTGGTCAATTTTAAGACAAAAAAAAAAAATTATTTTTACACTGAAAATTTGGGGTCCGGGTGGGACTTGAAAAATTTTGGACCAAAATCCGGAAATTAGTTTTTTGTGTTTTGATGCATTTTGGTCAATTTTAAGAAGAAGAAGAAAAAATTTTAGTCTGAAAATATTTTGTTTGGGACTGAAAATTTCCACACAAAAATAATAATCTACAATGATTGGTCTTAATCTGTAGTCCATTACAGTCACCTTGTAATTCTTTTATTATTGTTGACTGGGCCAAAACAAATACTAATTCCTGTCATATTCATTATTCAGTTGTCTTGATCACAGCAAGTACTAATTCCTGTCATATCCAAGTTGACTCTTTCATTTTGTCTAAAAAACATAGGTTATGACCCTTCATTGGAACGAGCTCATCTGGATCATGTATCTGTGTGTGCAAACGAAGACACTTTGCCGTGGGTGTAATGGAGACTTCATTGTTTTTGGGGTTTTTTTTAACCCTTTACCTAACATGAAAAGCAGACGACACTTTCAAAAAACAATTCTTGAATAACTATTATTTTCATTTTTTGTCTAAAAAACATAGGTTATGACCCCTCATTGGAATGAGCTCGTTCCAATGAGGGGTCATAACCTATGTTTTAGAGACAAGATGTAATGAAAATTAATTGGCGATTTTTTAGAATAGCACTGGCTGGTTTTGGTTGTTACGTTAGGTGAAGGGTTAAATAATATAATTATCATTAATAATGAAAGGTAATAAACAGAGTAAT